>JAODAL010001019.1:0-255033 GCA_025379985.1 Phyllomedusa bahiana | reverse complement strand
TTCACATATTCCATTATGTGCTTATGCATTATGTGCTTATGCGTCGGGGGAAGTGAGAGTTAATGGGAGCCGGGCTGGAGCGCTGTTGAAAGTACACACTTTCCAGCATGTATTTTCAAAAGCAGGCAAATAGCAGCACGCATAGGTGCATGCTGTTATACATTGTTGAACTGATCCTAACTATACAATAATTAAAAACAAAAGCCTTATGGTATGTTCACACTATGGATTCCTCTCAAAAAATTCAATTGCAGGATTTATGGCAGAGGTCACAGATAATACCACTGGAATTCTGACACTCACGTTGTAGTGGCAGATTTCATTGCTGCTTTGAACGAGAATTGTGATGCTGTTTTTACTGTTAATTAACCCCATTTCAAATCTGCGGCACAAAAATTATTGAATCATGCCATAAATTTTTTAAAACAATGGAATGGAGATTGCACATAGCTTTCACTTTAATTCTGATGCAGAATTTGCGTTAGAATCCAAGTGAAAAACATTTTATGTGAACATACCGTTATACAGCTCCCTCTGTCTCCATCAGCACTACACAGCGCAATCTCAGTGTGCCAATGGCTGCTATTACAAATCAGAAGTCAGAAGTCTGACAAAGGCTTCCTGGTTTTCACTGACATCACCAGGCTCTCCAGGCATGGCCGGGCATATTAATACAATACGTAGCAGTTCAGTAATGTACTGCTATACAATGTAGCAGCGATCTACTACAGTATGTCAGATTTCAAAAATGGGGCTTTTGTCAGTTATATTGTTTTCACATTTTCTTTTATTAGCAAAGTACTTATTACCGCGATCTAAACCCAGTGACACTAATTCCTCTATTTTTTAAATTAATTTTGCTGCCTTTGGAGTAATAAATGATGTCCATTCCCCCTGAAATTGATTGTTTGACATGCATTAATTGTACAAATTGTATAATACTGCATATGCTGGATATGGTGGGGATCAGGGGCGTTGCTAGGGTTCCTATAACTTACGGGGCTCGGGGCCCTTTGTGTTTCTCTGGGTAGGGCTGGGTTTCACTAGACTTTTTTCACGACTCATGGTGAACTGCGGGATTTTTTTTTACAGAGAAATCCTTGTGTTCCTGTCACTAATTCTGCCCACATTCCCAAAGGATCCCGTCCATTCCTCAGCAGTCATGGACAGTAAAAAATCACCAATGACACAATTTACTTTTTTCTGAAACTTCTCACCTTTCATATTGATAATACACCTAAAAAACAGTCACCAAAACATACAACTAAACATGGGCATATTACGGACGAGTGATTGGGTCTAAAACCTCCTTACAAAAAAACAAAGACCACAAAACTATTACTACTTAAGGGCTCAAATAATCCTGCCAGGACCCTGACCGAACGCGACCCCACATGGACATCAGCTGTACACAGGCTCTGATTACATTATACCACCGCATACATGACAAGATAGTGGTAGATACTAGTTTTATGTAGCTCTGCTGATAATTATATGTGAGTACAATGCAGTTACATTTAGGTGACTCACGGAGAGTCTTTTTCTGATTGCGTCGTTCACTTTCCCTTTTCTTTCTCCATCGTTCACACATTCATGCTGCTTGCTCCCGGCCAATAATCGTCCATGAGGGAATTTGGACACAAATATTTTAGAAATCCTCAACATTTCCAAGCAACTCCTTAATTACTAGGTTTTAGCAGTCCACTCGGTTAGGTATATAGGGGCACTGAAGCAGTATATGGGCCACAGGGACAGGTATATGGGGCACAGGAAGTATTAGGGGGGCACAGGCAGTATATAGGGGCCACAGGAGGTTATATAGGGGCACTGAGGCTGTTTTATTGGGGCCACAGGCAGGTATATGAGGACAAAGGCAGTATATTGGGGCACTGTGGCAGTATATGGGGCCACAGGCAGTATATGGGGCACTGAGGCAGTTATATAGGGACCACAAGAAGGTATATTGGGGCAATGAGGAAGTAATATAGGGGCCACAAGAATGGTATTTAGGGGCCACTGAGGCAGTATATGGGCACTGAGGCAGTATATGGGGGCCACAGGCAGTATAGGGGGGCCACTAGGAGGCATTATGGGGGCCACTGGCAGGCGTATGGGGGCCACAGGCAGGCGTATGGGGGCCACAGGAGGTATATGGGGGCCATTGGCAGGCATTATGGGGCCATCAGGCAGGGATTCAGGGGGCCACAGGCAGGGATATGGGGCAACAGGGCAGGCATTTTTAGGGGCACAGTCAGGGATATGGGGGCTAAAGGGGCATGTATATGGGGGCAGCAGCAGCCATTATAGGGGACAGGCAGGGATATGGGGGAAACAGGCAGGAAATGGGGGACACAGGCAGGCATTATGGGGGCCAAAGGCAAGGCATATGGGGGCACTGGCAGGGATATGAGGGACAACAGCAGGCTTTATAGGGACAAGGCAGGGATATGGGGGCCAAAGGCAGCCATTATAGGGGAACAGGCAGGGTATGGGGGCCTACATGGCTGGTTTTTGGGGGCACAGGCAGGGGTAGGGGGCCAATGGCAGGCGGGGAGGGGGGGAGGACGGTCGCCCGTAGGCATTATAGGGGCATGAGGCAGGGATATGGAGGGCCTCAGGAAGGCATTATAGGGGCACTGGCTGGGATTGGGAGCCACAGGCAGCCATTATAGGGGCTCAGGCAGGGATATGGGTGCCACAGGCAGGCATTATTGGGCACAGGCAGGGATATGAGGGGCACTGAGGCAGGTAAACGCTTTAAACATAACAACTTTAATATCCATCCTTAACTCCCCCGGCGAGCGCGCTCCGTCCTCTTCAGCCCGCGCTCCTCCGGCAGCCTCCTCTGGGGCGCCACAGGCCTATGATCGCGCTGTGACGCCCGAGGAGATGGATGCGTCGCGATGACATCACATCATCGCGACGCTGCGGCTGTGGCGCACGGGGCCGCGGCGGGTACTCAGCGCGTGAGGACACAGCAAGGCCTCGCGGTAGGTGTCGGACCTGCAGGGGTCCGCCCCTCTGTCTGCGGGGGCAGGGAGCGCCTAGCTCTCTGCCCCCGCAGAAAGCCCTCAGCTGTGTGTGAGTCCAAGCGGACGCACATGCAGAGAAGTGACTGTCGGTGCTCCAGCGCCCAGCGCAGCGGCCTGGAGCCGGGGAGACTGGGGCACAGGGGGTTTTATTCGGGCCGTGCCCCGAATTATATTATTTTATAACTGCCTAGCGACGCCCCTGGTGGGGATATCTTTCATCTGTTTTAAGAGCTTGGATTTGTTCCCCATATCATTTAACCTAGGGTATATTGTTTTTCCTGTATAGGAGAAACCACATGTACATGTAACAACATGAACAACAAATTGCGTTGTGCAGGTAATCAAATCATTCACCTATATTTTACAGGGTCTTTAGATTTGGTACCTTGTACTATTCAGGTTAATACATAGGGCCACATGTATGAAACAGTTTTGGTCTAAAAGTCACTTTTTTGCCCATAGGTTTCTATGGAGAAAAAAGTGAGCTTTAGACCAAAACCATTTCATATATGTGACCCATAGTCCGAATCTAACTATATCTAGTTTTTTGATACCTGAGCCACAAAACACATGTAAAAAGGGGTATTCCCATCTCATGAATTAGCTTTAAACATGTAGGCAAAGGTAAATAAAGACTATTACCAAATACTTTGCTGTTCCATTTTTGCTTCTTCTCAGACTTAGAGCAGTTCTTATCTCCTGCGTGTTTACACAAGCTTTCCTAAGTTTTTGAACACTTCTTTTTGCTCATTTAGTGGCTAGGCTCGTGATGTCACTTCTTGCTGTGTCTTATCAACAGGAAAAAGAGTTTTTTTCTTACTCTCTGATGTTATCTTTCTACTGAGAAAAACTTTAACCCTTAGGGTTACTAACCAGTGAGGCGCCTTCTGCATTACTGTCAGGTCTGCAGAGCACATAGTTGTATATTTACATCAAAGATAACAAAGTTAACAAAGATAACAGCGTTCCTTGGCAGCATATAATTTTTTGTCTCTCAATAGAAGCTTCCTCTCATGACAAATATTGTTGATAGTTCACATTTATGGCCAGACATCCTGCTTGGAGAGTGTATTTTTCACCCCCTTCATCACCAATGTCTCTTCATCAGGTCAGCTATGAATAGGCGCTAGCAGAGCTGAAATGTCCCTGCTGTATAACCACCCAAGGTCTGCTCAGAATTTAGGAGCCTAAATCAGTGGGAAAAGAAAAGCTTCTGTGCCAAATGGGAAAACACCATTAATCAATAATGTTTGTATTGACTGAATGAAACAGTTATTTTCCTATTTGCCAACTTCTGGTGTCCAGTTCTAGACCATACTACAAAAAACTATGGGCACCACACAATAAGGAAAATACCAAATTAATTGGTGCAACTAAGTGTCAAAAACCAATAAAAAGGAAAAAGATGACACACTAAAAAGCACAACAAGCATAAGATACAAAAACACTTTACTGAGACAAAAGATGTTTAAAAACATCTAAAATAGCTCAAAAAAGGCCAAAATACATCACAAAGACCAAAAAGAAGGTACACTAATGGTCCCACTGTATCCTAGTTCATAAAGTATCAAACAATTTGTTATATCTATAAATAGATAAGACAACAACTCCATGATAAACAGTTAAACACAAGTATGATTTAAGGAGATTAGAGATCGGCGAATTGATTCTAACGAAGTGGAATTCGTTTAGAATTTCAGGAAAACTTTGGTTCTGAACGAAGTCGAAGTTTGGGGTACTTCGGGTGAACGAAGTGTGCTTTTGATTGATAAAATGACTGCGAGCACATGGCGTTACATGGGGCAAAGCACTCAGGGAGGACGAAGGTCATAGCCTGCATGACATGTGCAGAGATGAAGCCAATCAGAGACCGGCGGGTTTCTGTGATGTCACCGCACTATATAAGTCAGGGCGCGATGCTGGGAGCTCATACCGCTCTCACTGTACTGATTAGGGAAGGTGCTGCCGCGGCTGCTTATGATGGCTGATACTAAGGAACTCATTTTTATACAGCGATTTTTTGGGGGGGTGTCTCATCTTGTCTCAGAGACTGCTTCTCTTAACGTTCTATTTCTGATTTTGTGGGGTATTGGATCTGAAGTCCAGTGTGTGTCCAGTGCAGCTGCCTATACATTTTAATGCTATCTGCTCACAGCACATTGAATATCCAAGGGGGATCTAATCCTGTTCCTGTTGTATTCATTTAAAGAAACAGCGTTTTTACAATACAAATACCACTTCATTTTTGGCTGCTCTATTCTTTTGCGCAATTTACATCCAGGGGTTAATTAAGCGTTGTTTCTGCTGGCTGTGTGGACTAAAAGAAAACGTTTATTTTACACCGCCAAAAAAGAAATTTTTCCTGTAGCATAATTCACAAGCGAAGGTTAATTACAAGTTTTCCTCTTGTTGTGTAGCGTAAAAAACACGCCTTTGTAACACGCTACAAAGCTTGTAGTTTTTGGTTGCTCTATTCTTTTGTGCAATTTACATCCAGGGGTTAATTAAGCGTTGTTCTGCTGCTGTGGTGACTAAAAGAAAACGTTTATTTCAACGCCAAAAAAGAAATTTTTCCTGTAGCATAATTCACAAGCGAAGGTTAATTACAAGTTTTCCTCTTGTTGTGTAGCGTAAAAAACACGCCATTGTAACACGCTACACAAAGCTCCGTCAGTTTTTTGTTTGCTCAATTCTTTTGCGCAATTTACATTCCAAGGGTTAACTAAGTATTTTTCTGCAGTTGTATTCAGTAAAAGAAACTTTGTTTTTCAACCGCCACAGAAGAAATTCTGGAGCATAATTCATATCCGAAGGATTAATTAAGCCTGTTTTGTGCTTTTATATTTCAGTAAAATACACAGAGTTTTTAAACGGCACATACAAGTCAATTTTTCCTGCCCATTTGTGGAGTGCATTTTATATCCAAGGGTTACCCAAGCTTCTTAGTGGGTTCATTTGGAGTCAAATATAGGGTGTGTATTTATCATATACAGATATCTTCATCAAACAGTGTCTGTACATTTTAGAACAAACAGTATGTCAGACAAAGAGGTGGCAGGCTCTTCACCTGCGAGTGGCAGAGGCACAAACATTCCAGGCCCAGGTCGCAGCACAGCAAGGGGACGTCGCAGCAGGGGTCACTCGGTGAGGCCACAACTGCCGCTGTCATCTAGCGGCCGTGTGTTGTTCAGCAACCCAATGGTTCTTGATTGGTTGACTAGGTCATCCACTTCCTCCCAGATGACATCTGACAACCCCAGCCAAGAGTCAGTGGGAACGTCAGACACAACCCTTAGTCGGCATGGCCCGGGAGCGGGTCAGCGGCCCTCACCTGTTCTCAACCCGCGTCTGTCCCATCCGGTTCCCTCAGCCAGAGATCTACTATGTGGTCTGGGCTCAGCGCCACTATATAGCGAGGATGAACAATTCGAGGAGGGCAGTCAGCAGCTACTTGGCAGCGAAGAAATGGGGCCAATATCCCCTGCTTCTTGCAGTAGGCGGCAAAGTATAGATGTTGAGAGTGGCATGGGAGGTCATGTTGTGAGGGGTCAGCCTCTGCATACCAAGACCGGTGATGAGGACAGCAGTGACGATGAAACACAAATAGATGATGATGTAGCTGACCGCACTTGGGAGTCGGGTGAGGCAAGGGCTTCATCATCATCAGGAGAAGAGGGCGTCAGCTTGCGCGTCAGGCAGCGGCGCAGCCAGCAAGTGGGTTGTGTGGCCATGAGTCAGCAGGATAGCAGCAGTGTGAGGTCGGGAGCCAAGCGGCCACGGGGTAAAAAACCCGCTTCGCAGGTCCAAGAAAGTAGCGGCACAGGGGCTCAGCGAGGCAGCGGCGGCAGTAGTCACTCAGTGCGGAGCGTTGGCGGTAAAATCAGCTACTCGGCGGTGTGGCAGTTCTTTGCTAAGACACCGGAGGAGCCGAATATGGGTATATGTAGAATCTGTAGGCAGAAAGTGAAGCGTGGCCAGGGAGCTAACGTTGGCACCACGGCCCTACGTCAACACATGCAGCGTCACCATCCGGTGGCCTGGGAGAAACGTGGCTCAGATGTGGTGGTCCATCCTGCCGCCGCAGCAACAGCAGCAGCAGTGCCCAGTGGCACGCATGCCATTGCAGCCAGTCAAGGCTCCACCACCTCTGCAGAAGGGAGCTGTTTCTCTTTGACATCATCTCCCGGTCCAGATGCTCCTGCTCCTTGCTACTCATGGCGCTAGCAGTCGTTCAGCGAGGCGATTGCAAAGAGACAACAGTATGCGTCCAACCATCCTAAGGTGCAGAAGCTGACCGTGCTCCTGTCCAAGTTGTTGGTGCTGCAGTCCCTCCCTTTCCAAATGGTGGACTCTGCACCGTTCAGAGAACTAATGGCTTGTGCCGAGCCGAGATGGAGAGTTCCAAGCCGTAATTTCTTTTCCAAAAAGGCAGTACCAGCACTTCATAAATATGTAGAACAGAAGGTGGGCCAGTCCTTGAGCTTATCGGTTTGTTCCAAGGTGCACGGCAGCGCGGACGTCTGGAGCTGTAACTACGGTCAGGGCCAGTACATGTCCTTTACGGCCCACTGGGTGAATGTGCTTCCGGCCCAGGCACACCAACAACTTGGACAAGAGACGCCGCTTTCTCCTCCACGTTGTCAAACTGCGGCTCCTGCGCCAATGTCTGCCTCCTCCTCCTCCACCACCATCTCAGCCTTCACAAGTACTGCTCCATCATACCACATGTGTAGGGCTCAGCAGTGTCACACAGTTCTACACCTGGCTTGCCTCGGGAACGAAGTCACACAGGGGAGGAACTGCTCCGCGTCATGCAGCAAGAAATCGATGTGTGGCTTTCTCCGCGCCAACTGCAAATCGGAACCATGGTGACGGACAATGGGAGTAACATGGTGTCTGCGCTGCATGGAGGAGAGATGGTTCATGCGCCATGCATGGCGCACGTGTTCAATCTGGTTGTGAAAAGGTTCCTGAAGTCTTCCACCGATCTTCAGAAGATTCTTAAAATGGCCAGGAAACTGTGCATGCACTTCATCCATTCCTACAAAGCCAGGAACACCCTCCTCGAGTTGCAGCAGCAGAACGGCCTCCCCCAACACACTCTGATATGCGATGTTTCCACCCGTTGGAATTCCAGCCTGCACATGTTGGACCGACTGTATGAACAGAGAAAGGCAATTAATGATTTTTTGATGATCCAGGCGGACAGGAGTACTCCCCTGTGTAACTTTGATGTCAGCCAGTGGCAGCTCATGCGTGACACCTGCCATTTGTTGAGGCCATTCGAGGAGGCCACGTTATTTGTCAGTCGCCAGGACTACGGGATGAATAACGTCATTCCACTGCTTCATGTCCTGGAACAGATGCTGAAAAATCTGTCTGGGCAGGGGACTGGAGACGTGGCGACTACATCTCGCGGCCACATGAGTCCGGTGGGGACTGAAATGGAGGAGGAGGAGGAGGAAATTGGAGCAGAAGCATTGTCTGGTGAAATGAGTGGATTTTCTACCCAGGTGACAAGAGAGGAGGAGCAGGAGCAGCTGGAGGAGGTAGATGGAGATGAGGCAGACGAGGCAGATGACCCGCAAGCACCGTGGCAGTATACAGTGGAGATGGAGGCAGGGAGCCCCTCGGAGTCACTTGTGCAGATGGCCCGCAGCATGCTGATTTGCCTGGCTAGTGACAGCCGAATATTCAGCATCCGGCAGAGGGATGACTTCTGGCTCTCCACTCTATTGGACCCTCGCTTCCGGTCCAAAATGAGAGTCTTTTTCCCAGCTATTGAGAGGGAGGACAAACTCAAATACTATAGGGAAATCCTCCGTAGTCACTTGGCCGCTGCCTATGTGCGGCATTGTCCCTCCTCTGACAGGTCTGACCGGGGGTTCTTCAGTGCTCACATACTCCTGCCGCAGCTGCTGGGGGTAGGTGGGGGGGTAGGAGCAGTACCAGCTCCATCAGCAGCAACCTAAATCTGGAGTCACTGATGAGCAGCTTCCTTCACCCGCCTAGTGAGGAGGGCAGTCGCCAGCAGCAGCAGCAGAACCTGGAGCAGTCCCTGAACCAACAAGTGGTGGCCAACTTGGACAGCACTCTGCCACTCCAGTTAAAAGATCCGCTGGACTACTGGGCAGCCAAACTGGATGTGTGGCCGCAACTTGCCGAGTTTGCAGTGGAGAAGCTGTCCTGCCCGGCCAGTAGTGTGGCATCAGAGCGGGTGTTCAGGGCGACGGGGGCCATCATTACCCCAAGGAGAACCCGCTTGTCCACGGGAAATGTGGAACGACTGACCTTTGTCAAGATGAATCAGGCGTGGATCGGCCAGGATTTCCACACACCAATGCCTTAGGCGTCAGACTACATCAGCCTTGACGCCTCACCCAAACTGTGAGAAATGAGTCTGGGTTCAAACTACCTGCCTCAGCCACTATTCTGATGCCGCCACCCGCCTGATGCCACACATCTGCTGACAGTTTCTCCATCTGCCACCAACCATCTTTATCAGGGACTGGTATTGCCACCCACCTCCACACTCTGTCATTGTGCCACTTGATGACCTCATGCTGCTGCCACCGTCACCTCCACTCTCTGTCATTGTGCCACTCTGTGGCCTACTACTGTTTTGCCACCTCCAGAATGTCATTGTGCCACTGTCTGACCTCATGCTGCTGCTGCCGTTACCTCCACACTGTACCTTCACACAGTACAGGATATGAATACACAAACTGTTCTAACATATCCACAATAGAGTCTGTAAATGTATACACATTTTATTGTGACATTACAAGAGTCATCTGTGACATCATCCAGGCATAGTTTTGTTTTTCTTCTAGCATTATATTTTTCTAGCTCAACTGTTTCTACAATGTCACTGCTGTTAATTTTAGAGTTTATAAGACAATTATTGTCTTAGATCAGGGGCGTAGTTATAGAGGGTACAGAGGTAGCAGTCGCTCATGGGCTCTGCAGCCTGACTGGGTTTAAAAGCCCTCCATCCACATAAGAAGACATCAGTATTGTCAGTCACATATGGTATCTAATGGGCCCCATTTCACTTTTTGCACTAGGGCCCAGTGGGAGCGCTTCAGAAGTACGTGCTGGCCAGCGCATACTTCTGAAACAACAGGTGTATTGCAGGTATATAGCAGCGTGCACAGACGCATGCGATACGCTGTGTGAGCATACCCTTAGACTTATAAGATGCCAAAACTAACAGCACCTACTGCTAGGGTATGGAGGGAAGGGCTAAAAAAAATGCATGATTCAGCTGAGCGACAGCTACTTATGGTAGTTAGTTTTTTTTAAGATGTTACAGGTCCTCTTTAAGACTACATGCCTAATATTGTGTAGGTCCCCTTTTACTACTAAAACATCTCTGATTTATTAGGGGATATAGTTCAAAGGAATTTTAAAAGTGTTCTGAGGTATCAGACACCAAAATGTTAGCAGCAGAGCCATTTACAGTAAGTCCTGTTAATTTTTGTGGTAGGGCCTCCATACATCAAAAAAAATTTGCAGCATATCCCACAGATGTTTGATCAGATTGAGATTGTTTCTACAATCAAACCTGAATATATTGTTCTGCTGGAAAGGGTAACAGCCATTAGAAATACTGTGCCATAAAATCATGTACTAGGTCTGCAACAATAAGTACAACAGTTTTTTACATGTCACATAAATGCCAAGATATGATGCATGTTCTGAAAAAGAACAAAAAGCATGGTAGTCTGCACTTTTTTATGCTACACAAAAAAATCCCAAAACACTTGCATAAGTAAATGAGGCAAATATAGTCAAAAGTATGCAGTTTTTAACTAGGTTTTCCCCATTGTAGTCTATAAATTGAATATGCTATCTAACTGAATGTTAGCCTTTTTAGGGTCTTCAAGCATATATGCTCAGTGGATGGCAAAAAACATGATGTAAATGGAGATTTGTTTTCTTCACCTGTCCTTGGTTTTAATAATATGGATGGCTTTTCCATGTACTGTATGTTCATCTATATGTATTTATTCATAGTTATCCTAAAAGTTACAGTGGCTTTAGGTTATAATTTTAAAAATATAATTACGTTTCTCAAACCACTGGAACTTGACACATTTAAAGGTATATTCTGATAACATTGATTATCTTTAAATATGTAGGCAAAGCTAAATAAACACTATTATCAAATACATTACTTTCTGATTTTTCTTCCTACACAGTTTGAGCAGTTCTTACCTCCTGCTTGTTTACAGAAGGCTTCCTAGCCTACCAACCCAACCACCTATCTCTGTTCTAGCAGTCCTGGCCGGGTTTGTTATGTCACTCTCTGCCGTGTCTTATTAGCAACACAGGAGTTTGCTTAGGCGCTTTGTTTACATGACAGTGATTTCGTGATGGATTTTTAAGCAGATTAGGTATTTATAATCTTCAAAAATAATTGTAAATTTATTCTCATAGACCTCAATAAAAAATCCGAGCTGTAGTGTACACAGTTTGGATTTTCTGAGGTTGGATTTCAAATCCGAAAGCCAGGTCAAAACACTAAAAACACGTTACATAATCCTCCATAGTTAACTTGAAAACAGCTGATTATAGTAATGAACAATTGAATGGGACGACTGAAATCCAAATACTGCGGCAAAAAAAACTAAAATCAAGTATAAAATACTGGAGGGATTCTGATTAGAAAGATAGATGTAACCAGCTTCCAGACCGCTCTGAGGGGAGCTTGACAAGGCATGAAGAGGAATCCTTTTTTTAAAAAAAAAATTCTTTCTTTATTCATAATTCTTTAAAATCTCATGAGGAATGCACAAAAGTGACATGAGGGATATGCAATTATAGCAGCAAAAAGGTTACATGGGTTAGTTCGAGCTAGATGAACCAACGCGTTTCGGGAGTAGCGTCTCCCTTACTCATGGTTGTTAGTACTGCTCTGTCCGTAGGCCGGAAATTGCCGTGATTATATCGGAAAGGGCCGGTCATGTGACAGAATACGTGCTTTTATAAGAACTTATTATATACAATCTAACGGATAAAAACAACAAGTACAAACAAAAGAAAAACCCATGTGTGATGGAACACATGATAGTAAACTGCTCGCTGACTAACAAAAACCGAAAACACAAATCGATCCTAATAATGGTAGGTAATATCCTGCTTGATATTAAGGCCCAAAGGAGACCTGGTGGATAAATGAAAAATCCACCAGGTTTCCCTGGACAGAAGCTTCTTACTTAGATCTCCGCCTCTGGGCGGGCGAGTGACTCTTTCAATGCCGCAAACTGCAAGTTCAGAAACATCCCCAGCATGTACATCAGCAAAGTGGCGTGAGACAGCAGAGGATCTAAAGGTAATCGGATGACGGGCATCAGATAGGTGCCGTCTGATCCTCACTTTGAGGGGACCAGTGGTGCACCCAACATACTGTAAGCAACATGCTGTGCAACTAATCAAATATCATATTTTGTGTTGCAATTAATGTAGCTTCTGATGGGAAAACATTTGCCATTGCTATAAGATGTAAATTGATTAGTGCGCTGCACATGTTTGTAAACAGTACAGATGGAATGCCCACATTTGTGGAAGCCCTTAGTATCCATCCACACATTGCGTCGCTGTTCAACAGGAGGTAATAGACTCGGGGAGAGAATGGATCCCAGACTTGGGGCTCTACGAGAGACATATCTAACTTGAGTTTGTAATAAGTTCTTGATTTCCGGATTGACAAATAAGAGTGGAAGAGGTGCTTTGACAATATTAACAATTTTTTCAAATTGTCTGCTATATCATGTACTAAAAGTGATACTATTAGTATTGCCCTGATTGTATCTCTTTGGTCGGCGCTTCAACAAGTCGTCCCTGTCTAAAGACTCTAACCTCTGATGCTTTCAATAAAACTTTCTTACTGTAACCGCGCTGTCTCAACTTGATACATGTGTTCTCTGTGCTGTCTTCAAAACGATCTGGTTCTGAACAATTCCTTTTTAATCGACATAATTCACCGAGGGGAATATTTTCCACCACATGTCTAGGATGGCATGAGGAGGCTTGCAGAATGGAGTTCCGTGCAGTTTTTTTTAGAAAAGGGCATAACTTCTATCTTGTTGTTGCTCTTGCCCAGTAAAGTGATATCCAAATAATCAATTTGACTTTCATGATAGTGATATGTGAATTTAAGGTTTTTAGTGTTGCTGTTGAGATAATTGACAAAATGTTCAATCATACACGACGGATCCTGCCATATGAACAGCAGGTCGTCGATATATCGACAATACCAGTAAATATGAGCCTTGAATCTCTCGTCTCCTGCAAACAAAAACATGTCCTCAAAAGAGGACATGTATATGTTTGCTAATGAAGGGGAAAAACTAGCCCCCATCGAGGCACCACATACCTGTAAAAAATATTTCCCATCAAATGAGAAATAATTGTGGTGAAGTAAAAAGTCAACCGCTTTCAAAATAAATTCCTGTTTATATATGGAATATTCACTAAGTTTGTTCAGAAATTCTTGCAACACCGACAAAGCTTGTTGGTGAGGGATACTAGGGTAAAGGCCTACAATGTCACACGTAAGCCAAATTGCACCCTCAGGCCAAACCAGGCTCTCCATTATCCCAACCAATTGTTTGGTATCGCGGAGATAACCTGGTATTTGTAAAGCCAATGGTTGAAGCTGTGTATCGACCCATCTACCCAGTCCCTCGGTAAGAGAACCGATGCCTGAGACGATGGGTCGAAAAGCTGGTGGGAATCCCTCTTTGTGTATTTTGGGCAGAGCATGATATATTGGAGTAATAGGATTTTCTGGTAGCAAACGTTCGGCCAACTTGGGAGTTAACACTCCCATAGAAATGCCTAATTGTAATAACTCTTTCAATATATTTTTAAAATCCATGTTTGGATTTCCAACTAATTGTACATACGTATCAGATTGGCATAAGATATTAAGATTCACGGACCTATACAACTCTGTGTCCAAAACGACAACGGCCCCTCCCTTGTCCACATTGCGTACAATTATATCTTTATTATTCTTCAAATCCTGTAAAGCCCTGGTTTCTCCATTAGTTAAATTATTATATTTCAAAGAATTTAAACTACAACATTCATTCTTCAATCTCACTAAATCCTCTTCTATTAGATCTTGAAAGAGTTCTAGTGTAGTTAAACGGGACTGCAAAGGATAAAAATTGGGATTTTTTACAAAAAAAAGCTATATCATCATCCTCAGTAGAAATAGTCCCTTCACTTTGCAGTTCACGTAGAGAAGAGATACCGCACAGTTCCTGGAATGTTGGAATAATTTGCTCTTTAAATGAAGTTGTACTAGTGTGTCCATCCAAGTCCTGAACTTGCATCTCAATTGGGGCTATTTTCAAAAAATGATTGGACACCGTGACATTTCTCGCAAAGCGGTTCACATCAAGGAGGGTTTCAAAAATATCAAAATCATATGTAGGGCAATACCCCATACCTTTGGACAATAAAGAGAGCTGTTGTGAAGATAGTATTTGACTTGAGAGGTTAATCACTGGAGAATTCAATTCTTGAGAGTCCGCAGTTGCCAGGGGCCCACTCCATTTCTGCCGGTGTTTCCTCCCCGCCTGTTTTTTCGGGCCCTCGTCTTACGGCCACCTTTAGTATTCCGGCGTCCTAGAGGTTCGGTCAGCTCCCCTCGTGGTACATCATCTCTGTTGTCATTTGTGATTAGAATCCGCTGAGTATTTTGTCCTCTGCCATGTGGATATAGCCTTATGTTTCTTGCTGTCAAACTTTAACCCTTTAAAGTTTTGTAGCTTTATGCCCTTCTGTTAAAACTCCTCCATTAACAATATCCCTCTAACAGGCTGAGCTAGAAATAGCAGTCAGCTAGAAATGTCAGTCAATGCTGAATAGGAAAGCTACTATCTACAAGCATCTATCTATCTATCTAGCTAGCTAGCTAGCTAGCTAGCTAGCTATCTTTCTACATATCTAGTAATCTGCAGTTCAGCAATCTATGTATTTAAATATTCATTCTCAAGTTACAGCTCCTTGATGTGGGTGCTGAATGTAGCAAGAACAACTGGGCACATGTTGGTGAAGCAGGAACAACTGAGCCAAACGTTCAGGTTAGTGTGGTGGCAGTATTTCTGCTATAAGCTGACACAAGACAAGCACCTGTTGGTTGTAACAAATCCTCAATTTGCTTTTGACCCACCGAGTCTTGAGAAAGCAAAAAGGATTTTTTAGCCAAGCTAGTATCTCTCATCTACAGACAACGCTGTTTCGGGATTTTTGTCCCTCTTCAGTGCAGAGTAGAGAAGATACTGGCTTGGCTAAAAAATCCTTTTTGTTTTCTCAAGACTCGGTGGGTCAAAAGCAAATTGAGGATTTGTTACAACCAACAGAGGGCGCTGTGGGCTTCTCAGACCCTTTCCCATAATGCCTTGTGATATGCAGATGCTAAGTAGAGGGCGAAAAGGCAAAACAAAAACTCTACAAGCCGTTTGTTCGGTGCTCTCCTTAAGAAGAGATCTTCCCTTCCTCAGTATATTCTATGGCACGGTGAATTACATCATTAGAAAGTACATCTTATCCCGAAAAAGAAAAGCCCTCATTTGTCTATGTACAGTTGAAATCAGAAGTTTACATACACTATATAAAAAAAACAAACAAAAAACATATACATGTTTTTCTCACTATCTGGCATGAAATCAGAATAAACCTGTAGTGCTAGTGAAATTTGTGACTATTTGATGTCTTAATCTCCATTTCTTGTATATTACGCTAATTATAATTTCTATTTTTGTATCACAAGCTCTGATTCTACAGGCTTGCTCCTGCTTTATTCTCAAGCCTACAGACTTCAGTTGCTTAATTTACGATCTACTGGGGCCCATCGTCTGGTTTAGGAGTGATTTTGTATGCCTTACCTTAAACTCAGGGAGCTGGCCCCTCCATGGTACAGGATGAGGTAATACAAAAGACCTCTGTGCTCTAAGCTGATACAATACGTAGGTTGTGTCTGCCAGTTTTTTTGTTTAAGACATATAAGAACCAGAGAAACTTTGGTGACTTCATAAGCTCTTGTACACAGTGTTGAGGACGCTCACATTGGTGTTGAGGTCCCTGGAGTTCCCTGTTTTCGCCATTAAGCTTCTCTGGCTGAAGATTTATGAACAGGTGATGTTGTAAGGTCGAGGTGAAGTGTTGTATTTAACCTTTGTAAATACATATTTAGCAAAACTGTACACAATGTCACACTATTTCCTATAACCAGTTCATTATATTACTCATATGTTATCATTTGATCATAAGTGATTGATTAATTACTATGTTAAATAAAATTGCGTTGTATCCTGATTGGCTGGCCTTCTTTAAAGCTGTATCTAGAACCTGTATTGATAAAACTTGGCAAAACAAAACATTACCCACTTTAGGTCAATTAGGATTACCAAAATTATTTTTTAAACAGAAGATTCGCTGGTTTCAAATTTATCTTTGATCGCCAAAATTATTTATATTTGCCAAACGCCAGAATAATGAGAGAGAGATTTTTTAAGGCATTTGTATTACTTTCTGAAAGTCAAAAGTTTACATACACTAGGATTACTATGCCTTTAACCCCTTAACGACCTTGGGCGTATGAGTACGTCCCAGGGCCGCTCAGGGGCTTTGCAGGAGGATCGCTCCGTGACCCCCCCCCGCACAGCCGGCGGGTGTTAGCGGCAAATTGCCACTAACACCCGGCAGTAACAGCGCCGGTGGGTGGCTCCGCCCGCTGACGCTGTTTAACCCATCAGATACCGCGGCAAAGATGGCCGCGGCGTCTGAATTAACGCCGATCGGTGCTACGCACCGATCGTTACGGTCATCGGCATCGATCCGATGACCGGGCATGGTGGTGGGGAGCCTTGTGAAGGCTCCCGTCACTTACCCTGGCCGGTTTTCCCCACTTCCGTCCGCAGACAGGAAGTGGGGAAACCGCCATCTTTGTACACCCTAATGCATTGCCTATGCAATGCATTAGGTTGTATTAACAATCGCGCCACCTAGTGGTCAAGTACTATAGGTGGCCTCAATGTTACAGTAAAAAAATAAATAAATAAAGTTTTAAAGTACAAAAAAAAAGTATTAAAAGTTCAAATCACCCCCCTTTCCCCATCTTACAAATAAAATCATTAAAATAATAAAAAGTTACACATATTTGGTATCGCCGCGTCCGAAAAGGTCCGATCTATAAAAATATAACATCATTTATCCCGTACGCTGAACACCGTAGAAGAAAAAAAATTCCAATCGCCAAAATTGCGTTTTTTGGTCATTTTACGTCACTCAAAAAATGGAATAAAAATTATCAAAAGTCGCATGCATTCCAAACTGCTAGCGATAAAAAGTACACTTCAGCCCGCAAAAAATGTCCCCTCACTGACGTCCATAGATGTTAGTATAAAAAAGTTATTGGTCGCCAAAATGGCGCCGTGGCGCAAATTTCAAAAATAGAAAATGTTTGGAATTTTTTTACGGTACCAAAACATAACGGAAACCCTACATGTTTGGTATTGCCGGATGTGTAACAACCTGTAGAATACAGATAACACATTGTATTTACCGAAGATTGAACGCCGTAAAAGCAAAACCCCCGCAAACATGGCGAAAAGAAATTTTTTTTCACAATTTGTCCCACTTGGAATTTTTTTGCGGTTTCCTAGTATATTCTATAGTATAGTGAATAACACCATTAGAAAGTACATCTTGTCCCGCAAAATACTAGCCCTCATGTGTCTATGTAGGTGGAAAAATAAAAAAGTTATGGCTTTCAGAAGGCGAGGAGGGAAAAACGAACGTGTCACCAAAAAAAAAACGCCTGGTCCTTAAGGGGTTAAACAATTTGGGACAGCCCATATGATGATGTCATGTCTTTGGAAGCTTTGGATAGGTTTACTGGTAATATCGGAGTTAATTAGAGGCACCCCTGTGGATGTTTTTTTTATGCACATCAGAAACACAGTGCATCTGTGTGTAACATCATGGGAAAGTCTAAAGAAATCAGCCAAAATATCAGTAAGAAAATTGTGGACTTGCACAAGTCTGGTTCATCCTTAGGTGCAATTTCCAGATACCTGAAGGTGCTTCGTTCATCTGTACAAACAATTATACGCAAGTGCAAATAAGATGGGAATGTCCAGCCATCATACCACTCAGGAAGGAGATGGGTTCTGTGTCTCAAAGATCAACGTGCTTTGGTCTGACATGTGCATATTAAACCAAGAACAAAAGCAAAAGACCTTGTGAAGATGCTGGCGGAACACCATCCCCACTGTGAAACACGGGGATGGCAGCATCATGTTGTGGGGTTGTTTTGCTGCAGAAGTGACTGGTGCACTTCACAAAATAGATGGCATCATGAGAAAAGAAGATTATGTGGCAATACTGAAGCAAGATCTCAAGACATCAGCCAGGAAGTTAAAGCTAGGGCGGAAATGGGTCTCCCAAATGGACAATGACCCGAAACAAACTGACAAACTGGATACAAAGTGGCTTAAAGATAACCAAGTCAATGTTTTGGAGTGGCCATCACAAAGCCCATGGCTGTTACACCAGTTCTGTCAGGAGGAATAGGCCAAAATTCCTACCAAATATTGTGAGAAGCTTGTGGAAGGATATCCAAAACATTTGAACCTAGTCATATAGTTTAAGGGCAATGCTACCAAATACTAATGAAATGGATGTAAACTTTTGACTTTGCAGAACGTACTAAAAATTCTCTCTCTCTTTATTCTGGCATTTGGCAAATATAAATAATTATGGTAATCCTAATTGACCTAAACAGGTAAGGTTTATTCTGATTTCATGTCAGATAGTGAGAAAAACATTCATATGTGTATTTTTATATAGTGTATGTAAACTTCTGGTTTCAACTGTAGATGGAAAAATAAAAAAATTATGGCTCTAATGTGTCAATCAGAAAAAAGAAGTTAATTGAAACACTTTTTGCCAGTAAGCACCTGGTAAAGTTCATGAAGGTAAAGTTGAAAATTGTGGTGGAGGTTTGTTGGTTCAAAGCCTAAAAGACCTTTTACAGGTATATAAATTTTTATTTTTTAAAAAAAGGGGAAAAAAAATTTAGGTCTGGGGGTTATGAGTAAATGGAGCACATTGGTAAGTCTGTATAAGAAAAGAGTGAGCAGTTTCTATGGGGGGGGGGGCAAATTTTTTTTTTGTTTTGGTTTTTTAAGTAGGGGAAACGGGTCCCCAAATTTGGGCCCGTTTTAAAACTGTGCAGGGACATTAAATTGAGAAACTGGAATACAGAATAGTGAACCCCGATGGTACAGTGAAACTAGTTGGGTGCCATGTGGATTCCACCAGATTTCATATGATTTTAATAAGTTTTTATCTTGCAAGTGTGACCATAAAAGATGGAGAAATGCTTTTCACAGGTCTCTGTGTCCTAATATTCTCTGCATAGGGCTGCTGAGATGCATTCTGTAGAAGGAAATGAGAGTGAAGTGTTATTCACTGACCATATGTTAACTTGAAGCAGAAGCTTAAAGGGGTTGTCTCACTACATCGATTCATCTTACCTCAGTCCTGTTTTCAGTTTCATTTTTGAATTCAGGTGTTTACTGGCTTTACTGGCTACTACTGTTTGGCAGTGACAACATGCTGAGGACACCAGGTCTGTAGTTATAGCGACCAGCGCGGGAGCCTACAGGAAAAAATCAAAAAGCGTAGCTATAGTGACCTGATACTGATCAGCCCATACAAAGGGGGGTATCTAGGAATGGTGGGAAACCCCCCCTTTAAAAAGGGAAAATATTGCAAAGGGTTTTTTTTCCCCAAGATCTTTAACATAAAAATCAATCCTTGTAGTGAGAAAACCCCTTTAATAAGGCAAAGTGAAGTGACATGTCCAAGCAGTAAACCCCCACAGTCGCAGGTACGCTCACTGGGTTTCTTTGAAAACCCCTGCCAGGGAGCCCGCCAAACCCCTCATTCCTTGAAATTTAAGGGCATGTCCTGAGCATTCAGAGGCAGGTCAGGGAACTGAGGGTAAATGTCTTCAATCCCCGGGACTGCGTGGTATATTTAACAGTTTGTACATTGTCTGGCTCCTAGCTGCACTATTCAGCCTAGTAGGACTAAAGCCTTAAACCTTAGACCTAGGTGTCGCCCATGGATCCTAATATAGGCAGCACAATGACATCATTTCTTCGTGCCACCTACGCCAGGCTTCTCTCAGAAGCCAGCCTGCAGCTCTTCAGGTGAATGAGGAGACAGGTAAGTTTATTTTTTCTTTTCTACTAAGAGGGGGCCATAAATACCCATCTAGTTTGGGCTCAGCTACCTAGGTGGGGCCCACCTACCTAGTTGGGGCTTCCATACCTGCCTAGCTGGGGCTTATCTACTTACCTAACTGTGGTTGACCTACTGCCTAGATACCTACCTGGGGCTTATCTGCCTGAGAACTACCTACCTGAGGCCTACCTACCTTAGGTCTGCCTATTTACCTGGGGCCTACCTACCGTCTAAATACCTACCTGAGGCATATCTACCGACCTAACTTGGGTCTATTAAAAAAAGGGGCCCCTCCCCTTATTTGGGCCCCCTCCCTTTCCTGAAAAAGGGGTTTGGGGGGGACATTTGGGGAAGGTTTGCTAGAAAAAGTGGGGAAAATTCAAAAAGATTTGTGGGGAAAAATTCCCTGCACGGGGAAATGGTGGGGGTGGGGAAAATCAGAAATGGTGTTTTGGACAGTGCAAAATTAAAAAGAAAGTAAATTGAATCCCCCAAAAAGAAAAAACTTTTGGGTAACTGGATGTAACTGCACCATAATTTTTTTAAAATTGCCGAAAAACCCAGATAAAACTGGTAGCTCCCCCATTTTAACCACTGTAGGGGAGAAATTTATACAGTCGGCAGGGGCCCTTTTGGAAAAAACCGGGTTATATTAATAAAAAAAGGGTTTCAATATAGGAAAGAAAATTTGGTCTTTAAAATACTGATTTAAAATTCAGAAAACAGTTATAGGGTATTTTTTTCGGGTCATATGTGGTATAAATTTGGGGTTTTTTTCCCTGGTGGGTTTATCATTCCCTTTTATATAGAGGCATTTTTGCAAATTGCTAGTTTTTGGTTTTAATGGGGAAATTTAATTTTTTAGCGGGAAAATGAATTTTTGATATGTATGTTTTAAATTTGCCCCCCTTTTAGCTTTAAAATGCATGACTATTAAAAAGAGGAAATACAAAAGGGTTTTCTGGCCCGGGGAAAAGTCAGGGAAGGGGGGGAACCCCTTTCCAAAAGTCGGGGGGGGGAAAGGGTTCTGGCAGGGAGGAACCCCATCCAAATTTTTGCCAGGGGGCCCGGCTTCTTTTAAAGCCCCCGGGAAAATCCTTTAAAGCGGGAAAGCGATCAGGAAAATTTTAAACGAAAAAATTTGGGGAGGGGGGAAAAGGGGACTAGAGGCCCGGGAAAAAGGGGGTTTGGGAAAATGCAGGGGTTTGCGATGAGAGTAAAAAAAACCCCAAACTAATCCAAAAGGGAAAAACTCCCTTTTTTTAGAAATTTTATTTTGCGAAAATTTAAAAAGTGGTTTCCAAAAACCCCGGTGTTTAAAGTATATCAATTTAAATTAAATTTTTCCCTTTTATTTTAACAGGTTCTAATTGGGAAATTTGTTTTTTGGCAATGTTAGAATTTTTCTTGCCCTGATTTTATTTATCCTTTTGCCCCAGGGGGAAAAATTTTTTAGGGAGAGAAGGGAGAACAAGGTGCCCAAGTTTTTTTTTTTAAAATGAGTTTATGGGGTGGAAATGGAGGCATGGGGGGTAATTTTAATACCCCCCCAAAAATGCTCTCAAACCCCTGTGGAACTGTTCCGGATTCCAGGCATATGCCCTGAATCTCTAGGACTGTACTCTTCATTCCACTGTTTGCACGTCCTTTGATGCTGGATAGGCCCATTCCCCACAGCAGGCACCCAGCTTTTTTGGTAGCCTGCTGTGGGGGATGTCACCCAGCTTTCCTGGGCACTGTATAGTCTATTAAGCCCAGGAAAGCTGGATAACATCCCCCACAACAGACTCCCAGAAAAATAACAGCTTGCACCCATCCCAGAAGCTGACCAAAACATTAGATGGTCCCTCTTCTGAGGGAAACCTGGCTCTTCCCAGAACCCCTGATACATTAGGTTCTGGGCTAATAGGGACAGGGGTTTAGTGTCTGCTTTGTGGTGATGAAAAACACCGCTGGCTGACACCAAGCCCCAGCGATAGTAATGAAGCATCATTTGTCAGATGGTAAAGATATAAAACAGAAAAAAGCAATTAATTTGAATAAACACTCCCTGACACAAGCCCTCATAGACCTTTATACTAACTAGATAAATGCAACCCCGGTCCAATCTGACAGTATTAGCATTAAACTCCATCACCTGCACCCGTAAGGATCATGGCTGTGGCTGATCTCCTAGGAGTGCAAGAGATGGAGTACAGGCTAGAGCTGCACCACAATATCTAAGGGGTTGGTCCTCTGTTTCCCTCATAGAAAATTGTGCCTGTGAGCTGTGACCAATCAGTCACTATGTATTGGTGATATGTGGCCATGGTGTTGTGGTTTTATCCAGTCACTATGTGGTGTTGACATGTGGTCATGATGTTGTGATACTATTCAGTCACTATATGGTGGGGATATGAGGTGATTGTGTTGTGGTATTATTTAGTCACTGTATGGTGATATGTGGTAATGGTGTGGCTGTATTAATTGATCTCTGTATAGTGGTATCATTGATAATATTGGTCTTGGTTTTGTAAGTAACAGTACAATGATATTTGCTCCTTGTATAGTACTATTATGTCCTCAGTGTATGACCATTATATAGAGGTATCATCCGTAGAAAATTTTCTTACAGTTATTTGTATGGTTTTATACATATACAGTGGGGAAAATAAGTATTTGATACACTGGCGATTTTGCAAGTTTTCCCACCTACAAAGAATGAAGAGTTCTGTAATTTGTATCGCAAGTACAAGAAAATCAAGAAAATCACATTTTATTATTTTTAAATAATTAATTTGCATTTTATTGCATGAAATAAGTATTTGATCACCTACCAACCAGTAAAAATTCTGGCTCTTACAGACCTGTTACTTTTTCTTTAAGAAGCCCTCCTACTTAGCACTATATTAATTGTACCTGTTTGAACTCGTTACCTGTATAAAAGAAACCTGTCCACACACTTTACACACTCCAACATCTCCACCAAGGCGAAGACCAAAGGGCTGTCTAAAGCCAATAGGAACAAAATTGTAGACCTGCACAAGGCTGGGATGGGCTACAGGGCAATAGCAAGCAGCTTGGTAAGAAGGTAACAACTGTTGTGCAATTATTAGAAAATGGAAGAAACACAAGATGACTGTCATTCTTCTTTGGTCTGGGGTTCCATGCAAGATCTCATCTCGTGGGGTAAGGATGAGTCTGGAATCAGCCCAGAACTACATGGGAGGACCTGTCAATGACCTGAATAGAGCTGGGACCACAGTCTCAAAGATCAGTAGAAACACATGAGCTGTCATGAATTTAAATTCTGTAGGGCATGCAAGGTCCCCCTGCTCACACCAGCACATGTCCAGGCCCATTTGAAGTTCACCAATGACCATCTGGATGATCCAGAGGAGGCATGGGAAAAGTCATGTGGTCAAAAATAGAACTTTTTGGTGTCAACTCCACTTGCCGTGCTTGAAGGAAGAAGGATGAGTACAACCCCAAAAACACCACCCCAACCGTAAAGCATGTGGGTGGAAACATAATTTGGGGTTGCTTTTCTACACAGGGAAAAGGATGACTGCACCGTATTGAAGGGAGGATGGATGGGGCCATGTATTGCAAGATTTTGTCAAACAATCTCCTTCTCTCAGTAAGAGCATTGAAGATGGGTTGTGGCTGGGTCTTTCAGCAGCACAATGACCTGAAACACACAGCCAGGGAATGGCTTCGTAAGAAGCATTTCAATGTTTTGAAGTGGCTTAGCCAGTCTCCAGACCTGAACCCAATCGAAAATCTTTGGAGGGAGCTGAAACTCAATGTATCTAAACGACAGTCCCAAAACCTGAAAGATCTGGAGAAGATCTGTTTGGAGGAGGGGACCAAAATTCCTCCTGCAGTGTGTGCAAACCTGGTCAAGATCTATAGGAAACATCTGACCTCAGTAATTGCAAACAAAGGCTTCTGCACCAAATATTAAGTTCTGTTTTCCTATTGTATCAAATGCAAATTCATTATTTAAAAGTCAAACAATGTGATTTTCTGGATTTTTTTTTTAGATCTGTCTCTCTCAGTTGAAGTGTACCTACAATACAAATTACAGACCTCTCCATTCTTTGTAGGTGGAAAAAACATGCAAAATCGCCAGTGTATCAAGTACTTATTTTCCCGCTGTGTGCAATGCATTATTTACATAAATACATCTTTATAGACTCCAGTAAAACCGCTGTTGTGTTTGCTCTGGTCTACTGGAGGGGTAGGGGCATGATTTTGTTGAATGGGGGTTGTTATAAGCATGTCCTGGTGTGATGTCATTTGTTTGGGTGTTGTTGGAGGCATGGTGTGATGTGTCCCTCTTTGCAATCTCTAAAAGTTGGGAGGTATGACAGTATATAGGTGAAAGAGTGGGAGAAAGAAAAAGAGCATGTGAGGAAGAGAGGGACGATGGGGGTTCTTCCAGAACATCTAGAAAGCTCACAGGGTAAGGGCAATTCTCCAGCAAAAGCTGGCTATTTTCCTGGCTGCTGAGTGGGTTCCCTATTTCATCTCTTGCTAGCATAATGCATCCACAGACACAGTCCTGATGTCCTGCCATGTGCAGGGAGGGCTGTGCTGCCAAGCTAGACTATACAGTGGTGGGATTGTCCTTTTTGTATCACTGCATACATTTAGGAACATAGGAAAGCTAGATAGGTATATTATGAACTACTCAGTGTCCAGGTCCAGCTGGGTGACCTTACAAGCCGCAGAAGTCATCACTCAGTTTGTCTATGTTCCTAGATGTATGCAGTCACACAGGTTAAATATCTTGTAAAGTGGTGTATTCTGTTTCAAAAAGGGAACAGCTTATAAAGGGGATATGCTTCTTTTTGTAACAAATATACACTCACCGGCCACTTAATTGGTACCCATGTAGTAACGTGGTTGGATTGCCTTAAACTGCTAATTTTCGGCAAAAGATTCCACAGGTGTTGCAACAATGCTCATTGGTACCAAGGGGGCCAAAGAGTGCCAAAGAAAATATTCCACCAGAAAACCAACACCAGCTGAACGTTGATAAGGCAGGATGGATCCTGCTTTCATGTTGTGACGCAAATTGACCTACATCCGAAGTGGCAAAATGAGACTCATCAGACCAGGCAACGTTTTTCCAATCATTAACTGTCCAACGATGACTTGGGCAATATTGGAGCCTATTTCATGATTCTTAGCTGAAAAGGAGTCACCGTGTGGGTCTGTCTGCTGTGTAGCCCAATCTTCCTCAAAGTTTCGCCGTACTGTTGCGTTCAGGAGATCTATTCTGCCTACCTTGGGTGTAAGGTGCTATTTGAGTCACTGTTGCCTTTCTATCACTAACAGTTGCCATTCTTTTCTCTGCTTTCAAAACATTTGCCACAACTGCTATGGATGTTTTTTTTTTTCTGACTTCTCTGTTGAGATGGTTATTGCTGAAAATCAAGATCACAAGCTTTTAAAATCACAAAGCCCTTCTGGCACCAAAACATGCCACGTTAAATGGCATAAATCACCTTTCTTCATACTGATGCTCAGGTTTAGAACTGCAGGAGATTGTCTTGACCATGTCTACTATGTTTAAACATGAGTTGCCGCCAGTGATGGTGATAAGAAATTAAGTGAACGAGCAAATTGGACAGGTGTAACTAATAAAGTGGGTGAATGTATAAAATTTGCATATAGTTATGTTACTGAAAATAATTTTTAAAAGCTGGCAAGTATGACTGGCTGTGATAGAGGGGGCCCTATGCAGCAGTTCACTGGAGGCATATGGGGAGCTGTTATGGGGGAAGGCATGTGGAGCAGTTTACTTGGAGTGCATGGGGAGCGGTGACCGAGGGGGTCACTTGGAGAAGTGCACTGGAGGTACATGGGCAGCTGTGGATGCTTGTTATGAGTAGTCTGAGTGCTGTAAAAAAAAAACAGTTTAACTGTGTAGGGTCTAAAAGGGGCACTATTACTGTGTGTAGCACAAGCAGGGTACTTTTACTGTGAGATGCATTAGTGCCATACTATCTGTCTGATAGCAGAGAGTCATATTACTGGCGATGACCTCAATCAGAGGAGAAAAGAAAGAACTACCACTTTCAGTCAGCAGCAACACTATCTTTGAGTTTAGACCTTTCCCACTAAGAGTGCATTGAATTTTCTACTGCATTTAAAATGTATGTGTAAAAAATGCATGGAAAAATGTTTTGTTTTTTAATCTCACATATTTTTGAATATTATTAGCCATTATCATTAATCAAAAACACAAGCTTTTTAAAAAAATGCACAAATGTTTATGTGCGGCTTTCCAAAATCATTGGAACCCTAATATGGAATTGCACCCTGATATTTCTAAAATTACCTCTAAATGGATTAGAATAGAAAGGGGCGCCCATTCAGTAACGTTTGTACTGTGTCCACTAATGTATTAAAATAACAAAATAGAGATGCAAAAACTGCAAACAGCTCACCTGGTGTATAAGATACATGAAGGGAACGCCCGAATAGGTAGTGAAAGCTCACTCCAGGAAACGAACAGGGATAAAATGCAAAAATCCAGCGTGCACCTTCTTGTTTAAAATGGAAGACGTTCCAGAGCTTTATTTAAGAGTAGATTAAGAAATCCAAGCATCGTGTAGGATGACTACACTATAGTCGCATAAATAGCCGACCGCGTTTCGGAGCGTACCTGCTCCTTTTTCATGGCATACAATAATGATATTGCAGATGGTTTAAATAGTACCAGCCCTGCGGTCACGTGACACCTCACATAAATCTGAGGACAAACAAGGGAAAGCTTAAATTAAAACAACCAATAATGGACAATAAAATTAAAAGCAAAACAAAATAGCGACATAAATGGACAAATAATTAAAAAAATAGCACATTAAATCAACGTTTGTTGAGGCCATTGGGAAATCGGGTGTCTAATTTAAAATCCACCAGCCTCACGGGCCCGAAATTTTTTTTTTGATGGTCCCCCCCCTGGGTTTTTTTTTAGGAAACTCGTTCTATACCTGTACTCTAAATGTCGTTGTATCCCCCGGGTGCACATCACAGAAAATTTTTTGGATGCCAATGGAAATGCCTACATTTAATGTTTCTTGCTGTCTGACAGGTGTCAAAGGATCCGTAACTTTAACAGAGCAGGTAGTACAGCCCACATTTGTTTTTGACACAGATCGCAAGTAATCAAATTTAAACAACATAGCGAGTATTAGAATTATGAATGATTTTATGGCAAAAGTGGAACGCTGGGTGAGGGAAAAAAAAATTCTTTAGAAGTAGATAATAGTTACATGTAGTGCACCTGGAGTGATTACATCTGAACATGCCAGTGTTAGATAACCACGTTTGTTGACGCACCACGGGTGTAGTTAGAAAGAGACTGGGGGACAAAAGAGATCTTAAGGTTTGTCCCTTTCTAGAGACAAACCGAACATTGTCCGAAGATACAATCTGTTTTGAGCTATTGGCTTCAGTTAAAATAGGAAGATATTTCTTTACTATGTGACAAATTTGCTTAAACTGAGGGCTGAAAGTGGTGGAAAAGGTAATCACACCTTGTTTGGTAACATCATTGTTTTTGTTGTTGTTTTTGGTTTCTAGGAGCTCTTTTCTAGGGACCTGCGCAATCCTATCATTAGTTTTTTCTAATAGCCATTGTGGATATCCTCTTTGACTTAGTCTAAGGTTGGTTTCTTGCATTAGTGTGGTAACATAGTTTGGGATAGAGCAATTTCTTTTAATTCGTATTTGCTCACCATACGGTATGCCACGAATAACATGACGAGGATGATTGGAAGTTGCATGGAGAATAGTATTCCTGGCAATATTTTTCCTATAGGAAAATATTTCAATTTTGGCTTTGGCACGAGTGTGATATCCAAAAAATTTATTGCTCTCCTTTTGCCACTCCATAGTAAAACATACGTTCAAGCGGTTGTCGTTGACATACAGTCCAAAGTTGTCCACGTCATCCCTGGATCCCCCCCACACCAGGAGCAGGTCGTCTATGTAACGACCATACCACCTGATGTGGGGAGAGAAAGGAGAGGAATGGGAAAACAGGTATCTCTCCTCCCCGGGAGGACATAAATATGTTCGCCAGGGAAGGAAGAAAACCCGGCCCCCATTGACGCACCGCAACGCTGTAAATAAAAGATCCATCAAAGGGAAAATAATTGTGGGTCAAAAGGTACTCAGTAAAACATTTAATAAGAAATTTGATAAAAATTGAAGAATACATGGTAAATCGTTCCAAATGTTTTTCAAGGATATCAATGGCTAAATGGGGGGGGAATAGAAGAATACAGCGCGGTCACATCACAAGGACCCTGACATGTGGGGTTCCCAATCTCTACCTGATAGCATGTTCACGAGACTCTTAGTATCTTTAATACGGCCCGGAATGGAGAGTATTAAAGCTGGAGGATAGAAAACTAGCCACGACCCCACTGGCTCACAGAGAGAAACCAATGCCAGCACTATGGGTCGCATGGGTGGAGGGAAAGATCCTTATGGACCTTGGAAAGGTGTGGAAAATAGGAATGGTGGGATTTTTTTACAAAGAGCTTATCTGCAAGAGCTTGAGTTATAGCTCCCATTTTAATACCTTCGTTAAGGACATGTTGTAAGCGAACTTGAAAGAGTTTAGTGGGGTCTGACTTCAAAGGTTGATAGGTTTTTTCGTCTAACAGGATTTCGTCATTAAGTTTTTTGTAAAGACCCGAGTTCATAAGAACAATGGCTCCTCCCCTTTTCCGCTGGTCTAATTAAGAGATCTCTATTATCTTTTATTCTTGTAATGCTATTGTTTCAGATTTGGTTAGATTGCCCCTTTTGGGCCTGGTGGAGTCACATTCAGCTTTTAGTTTTTTTAGATCTTTTTCCCCACAAGGCCTGAAAAAAATCTAGACCACAGGGTCTAGATTGAATCGGATAGAGCTCTCTATTTCTGCTCGGATAATCCGGACAGGGGGTGGGGTGGTCGAAATGTCCCCTACACTGCTTAAATCACGTAGCTCTGTGAGACTAACATTTTCCTGAAAAGTAAAAAAACGGTTAGTGACATCAGAAGAATTTATTATTGTATTGTCTACTATATCAGATGTATCAACAATATCACAGCTAGAAAAATCTTCAATACGTGAAAAATTATTTTTTAAAGTCAAGGTTCTTGCAAAGTAATTAATGTCCAGTATGGTTTTGTACAAATTAAAGTCTTTCGCTGGATGATATATGCAACGTCTGATGATACGTCTGATGCTTCTACTTCAGAACACCTGGCTAATAGCTCCAAATCAAATGGCAAACAAACAAAACATAAGAACACGGGCTTACCAAAAAACGGAGTAGGCGTGGGGGCAGAAAACATAAATCTAAGAAAAAGAAACAAGATCCACAACTATCGATATTAGAACATCCAAAAGTGAATTTATCAAGCTACATCATTACTGACAAGCAAGTTAATCTGTTGTCCAAGGGTTTGAGTTTTGTTCCAGCGAAAGATTTTAATTTGTACAAAACCAGAGCTACAGAGCTACGTGATTTAAGCAGTGTAGGGGACATTTCGACCACCACCCCCTGTCCGGATTATCCGAGCAGAAATAGAGAGTTCTATCCGATTCAATCTAGACCCTGTGGTCTAGATTTGTTTCAGGACTTAGTGGAAAAAGATCTAAAAAAACTAAAAGCTGAATGTGACTCCACCAGGTCCAAAGGCAATCTAACCAAATCTGAAACAATAGCATTACAAGAATTAAAAGATAATAGAGATCTCTTAATTAGACCAGCGGATAAGGGAGGAGCCATTGTTCTTATGAACTCTGGTCTTTACAAAAAACTTAATGACGAAATCCTGTTAGACGAAAAAACCTATCAACCTTTGAAGTCAGACCCCACTAAACTCTTTCAAGTTCTCTTACAACATGTCCTTAACGAAGGTATTAAAATGGGAGCTATAACTCAAGCTCTTGCAGATAAGCTCTTTGTAAAAAATCCCACCATTCCTATTTTCCACACCTTTCCCAAGGTCCATAAGGATCTTTTCCCTCCACCCATGCGACCCATAGTGGCTGGCATTGGTTCTCTCTGTGAGCCACTAGGGTCGTGGCTAGATTCTATCCTCCAGCCTTTAATACTCTCCATTCCAGGCCGTATTAAAGATACTAAGAGTCTCGTGAACATGCTATCAGGTAGAGATTGGGATCCCACATCGTCATGGGTCACTTGTGATGTGACCGCGCTGTATTCTTCTATTCCCCACCATTTAGCCATTGATATCCTTGAAAAACATTTGGAACGATTTACCACGTATTCTTCAATTTTTATCAAATTTCTTATTATGTGTACTGAGTACCTTTTGACCCACAATTATTTTACCTTTGATGGATCTTTTTATTTACAGCGTTGCGGTGCGTCAATGGGGGCCAGGTTCTCTCCTTCCCTGGCGAACATATTTATTCCTGCCTGGGAGGAGAGATACCTGTTTTCCCATTCCTCTCCCTTCTCTCCCCACATCAGGTGGTATGGTCGTTACATAAACGACCTGCTCCTGGTGTGGGGGGGATCCAGGGATGACGTGGACAACTTTGGACTGTATGTCAACGACAACCGCTTGAACTTATGTTTTACTTTGGAGTGGCAAAAGGAGAGCATAAATTTTTTGGATATCACACTCGTAGCCAAAGGCAAAATTGAAATATTTCCCTACAGGAAAAATACTGCCAGGAATACTATTCTCCATGCCAGTTCCAATCATCCACGTCATGTCATTCGTGGCATACCGTATGGTGAGCAAATACGAATTAAAAGAAATTGCTCTATCCCATCTATGTTACCACACTTTATGCAAGAAACCAACCTTAGACTAAGTCAAAGAGGATATCCACAATGGCTATTAGAAAAAACTAATGATAGGATTGCGCAGGTCCCTAGAAAAGAGCTCCTAGAAACCAAAAGTAACAACAAAAACAAAAACAATGATGTTACCAAACAAGGTGTGATTACCTTTTCCACCACTTTCAGCCCTCAGTTTAAGCAAATTTGTCACATAGTAAAGAAATATCTTCCTATTCTAACTGAAGCCAATAGCTCAAAACAGATTGTATCTTCGGACAATGTTCGGTTTGTCTCCAGAAAGGGACAAACTTTAAGATCTCTTTTGTCCCCCAGTCTCTTTCTAACTACACCCGTGGTGCGTCAACAAACGTGGTTATCTAACACTGGCATGTTCAGATGTAATCACTCCAGGTGCACTACATGTAACTACGTATCTACTTCTAAAGAATTTTTTTCCATCACCCAGCGTTCCACTTTTGCCATAAAATCATTCATTAATTGTAATACTCGCTACGTTGTTTATTTGATTACTTGCGATCTGTGTCAAAAACAATATGTGGGCTGTACTACCTGCTCTCTTAAAGTACGGATCCGTAGACACCTGTCAGACAGCAAGAAACAGTCAAATGTAGGCATTTCTATGGCATCCAAACATTTCCGTGATGTGCACCTGGGTGATACAACGACATTTAGAGTACAGGGTATAGAACGAGTCTCTAAACCACCCAGGGGGGGTGACCATCAGAAAAAATTACGGGCCCGTGAGGCATGGTGGATTTTCAAATTAGACACCAGATTTCCCAATGGCCTCAACAAACGTCATGATTTAATGTGCTATTATTAATTATTTGTCCATTTATGTCGCCATTTTGTTTTGCTTTTACTTTTATTGTCCATTATTGGTTGTTTTAATTAAGCTTTCATTGTTTGTCCGTCAGATCATGTGAGGTGTCACGTGACCGCAGGGCGGTACTATTTAAACCATCTGCAATATCATTATTGTATGCCATGAATAAGGAGCAGGTACGCTCCGAAACGCGTCGGCTATTTATGCGACTATAGTGTATGTCATCCTACACGATGCTTGGATTTTCTTAATCTACTCTTAAATAAAGCTCTGGAACGTCTTCCATTTTAAACAAGAAGGTGCACGCTGGATTTTTGCATTGATCAATGTATTAAAATGCTCTGTTCTACACGTAGATGTAAAATGTATTACCGTATGTACCACTATAAACCTTTTATACAAAAACTGTGCCAGTAACTGCAACTGCCTGGTGTGATCCAATATGGCAGGTTTTGGGGCACCTTTATGGCATTTACAATTTACATGAGACCATAGTGACTCTTACTGAGATTAGATGGTTTAGAGCCTAAGGAATAGCTTTGTAAACATTTTCCAGATTTATATATGAACCACTTTTTCTTGTTGTGAAAAGTTTTACTTTATTGTTTTTTATAAAATCTTTATTTTTACTATTTGGGCAACTTAAGATAAAAAGCAGGAATGCCCTGGTAATGAATCTTGGGATTAGAATTCAAAAGTACTGTGTGTTTTGTACCTTTTTTTGGTTACTTTAACAGCAATACAAAACTTAACATTTAATGTCTTACTGTGATTTTGTTACAAATCAAATCTAGCTATGAAAACCATGGCAACAAAATATTCATGCCTAATTTTAAGGGTTAAAATACAAAGACATAAAAACAAAAATAAAGACTAAAAGCATTTTTGCAAGCTCAATATATATTAAAGGTTTCTGAAGCATGTGAGAAACTATTGGCAAGAAACAGCTTTCTCACTTCCATCAATTTCCTGCTGAGCCAACAAAACCAAAAGACATTTCTTAAATGACAGCAAGTCTATTAGTGCTGGCTTTGTAACAGAAGCCTCCCAGTGTTAGCAGATAATAAAGTTGCGTGTTACCTGGAATAGAGCTAAAATGATGTCAGGACCCAGCAATTTTCTATTTAGCAATGACACTTCCAGGAAAAAAGAGCTACCATATTGACATGTGAATTTATTAAGTCCCACCCCCTCTCTAGAGTTCCCAATGTAATGCATTTTACAACATTTGTAACCAAAATTTATTTCTATTGCATATAACTTCTACTACGTGAAAATCCAATTTACTCTTACACCTACTTAACTACTCCACAAACTCTTTTTATGTTAGTCTCTCAGGAATTCACACTGTATTGTAACCATACTACAATGATATGAAATACCAACACTAGTATTAATATTAAAATAACTATTTATTATTCAATAATAAAAATGTAATAGATATAGCACAATGAAATATACCTCTGGAGATAGATGGATAGAAACCTCCCCAGAAGAACTCCTGTGCGAAACCACGTATTGGGACTGCATGCGCTTGTTGGTGGAAACTTTCTTCAGGGTGCGAAAATCCATCTTTCTAACCTTGATACACATTTGTTATGGGTTGTGCCATGATGGGACATAGTGGGGAATGAGAGATAGGATATCGGATATACCATAACCGTGCATATTGCCTTTGAATGTTTACACTGTATAGCCTTCATATATTATTATGTTACTACCATGTCCCATTCTTGATCACAGATTTATGATGTATTGCACAGTAATTTGGTTGTTCTTGTTTGCCAAAAAATTGGAAATTTAATTAATATTGACTTTTCAGATAATTTATACCCTTGCCTAAACTACTCTGTATTTAAGATTTCTATCCATCTATCCTCAGTAGAATGTTTAAATGTGCTATATCTATTATGTGTTTATTATTGTATAATAAATAAATTATTTTTTATATGAATACTTGAGTTTGTATTTCATACCATTGTAGTATAGTTTAATGTTTTGCTTACACTGGTAATAATAGTGATTAATGGTAAAGTTCTAATACTCTATTGTAACCAGTACATGTTTCTTCCTGCCAAGATAAATCACTCTAACCACTTAAATGGTATGTTTATATAATACTACTAAGGATCAAACATTTTAAAGGTAATAACGGATTTCTGATATTTTAACACCACAGTCTCTTGTGTTTCTCTGACTTCCAAGGGGCACCGACACACTTCTAACACTGTCTTCGGTGGTGCACCTGTGGGACTGAAGTCTTCCTCTCCATCCACACATAGTTCTTTCATGTCTCTTTCTTCTCCTCATCCCCAGTACTAGTATTTCCCACAGTCTCTATCTGACCAACAATCTGGATCATTTTCCCAACGTCTCATTTACTACCAACCTGCTCTCAAATGCTCTTCTCAGACCAAAAATATTGACGTTAATGGCATATCGATAGGATATGCCATTAGTGTTTGATAAGTGTGGTTCCCACCTCTGGGACATGTACCTGTCTCGGAAACAGGCCATGAAAGTGTTGGCTCAAAATAGAGAGCTGGTTGTTCTTGTGCACAACTCTCAATTCTGTTCTGTGGTTGTTCCGAGAACAGGCAAGTGTTGTGTTAAGCTGTATTAGGAACTCCCATAGAACAGAATGGAGAGTCATACACAACTCCAAAAATTCCACAGAATGGGAACAGCACCAATATCCAAAGTGAACCATTGCAGGTTCCAAATGGTGTGGGTAAGCCTTATTACTCACCACTTAAAGTCTCAAAATTGTACAAAACATGGACGGCAGCATTATTGAAAGTGAAAACAGGAACACCTTTTATTCCATAGTGAGTACCAAATACTGTTTCAACGTTTCAGCCCTTAACACGTGGCCTTTCTCAAGCAGCGATTGTTCCGAGAACAGGCAAGTGGTGTGTTCGGCTGTATTTGGAACTCCCATTGAACAGAACGGAGAGTCATACACAACTGTGACCGGCTCTTCATTCGAAGCCGACACTTTTGAGGGCCTACTCCTGAGATAGGTATGGGTCACAGAGGTGAGACCTGCACCTATCAGACTTTAATGGCATATCCTATCAATATTCCTTTTAAGAAATTTTCCATAATTAGCAAAATATATCTACTAGGGTCATTTCAAGAAGTTGCCAACTTATATTTAAAAAGTAAAAAATAGGCCACAGTTGTCTAATAAAACCAAAATATATACTTTTACTTTGCACTCACTGTTGTACCAGATCTGAAACTACTGGCAGGGTCTCCCAGTCTCCTGTTTTCTTCCTAGTTTGCAGTTCACTCTTGACCACTCCAGCCAGTTAACATTTTTTTTATTATGATACAGCTGTCATTTTAAAATAAAAAATAACATATACTCACCTCTCCTCTTCTTGACATCAGCCAATAACATGTGACTGCTGCAGCAGTAACACCAAATTTGACAGACAACCCAAAGGAAAGAAGGACACTGGTGCAGAGTGAAGATGGTACATTGTTGTATCCAAGGTAAGAGTGATCTCTCAAATCACAGGATACAATAGTTTCAGCATACAATGGTCTTTCCTGTGACATTTTATGTTGAATATAGCTTTTAAGATACGATATTGGCTCCTTCGGGCACCAGGTTAGGGTGGCCCATTTCCTTTTTTTGTATACATTATGCATTAATTACATGACCCAAAGAAGCTCCTATCCTCAATATAGAAAGTGCTTTCCAGCTTTCAGCAGTTCTTTGACTGTTATATGTAAGGATTTGCTATATCTTTATTAGTTATCTGCTTCATTTTCTTTAATCTTCATTTTGCATTATTTTGGGTAACAATCTGGGGCTTTTTGAACCATTTACCAGTTTTCCATAGTTTTGGTTTCAACATACAACCAATTAGTATTGTATGTTGAGGGACCACTGTACATGTGTTTTGGGGGATTTGGGGGATTTTTATACAAAAGCTGTATTCCACTAAAATATTAATTAGAAAGCCCCTTTACATTTTTATAGTTTGGGCCCCATAATTCCACTCCAAATGCAAATTTACAAGCTGCTTTGTAGAGTATAGGTAGTTATAGAGGTATTCCTATCTCCAGTATTAGGCTGTAGCAAAATGATGCCCCTCTCTGACATGACTTTCTGCTCTGCAGTTAGTGGCTGAAGTTGCACTTTACAGTCCTATTCAGACAGGCCCTTTTTACTTTAAACATGCTGCAGCTGTTGTAGTGGCACTATTTCCAGATACAATATTTCTTCCTATTTATAGCTACAATATTGCATCTCAGGTGAAATTATGTTGAAGGGGCAATGGGGCACTGAACCAGATGCAGTTAGTTGTTGATGTGGAAATAGGCACACAATAAGGTTGTCTGGAGGTTCTATCTTCACCCGCTTTCTTGCTTCTGCTATTTTACATTACAGCTATGTAACTTGATCCAAATGGCTATGTGGAGAAACAGATAAAGGAGGGAAGTATCTGGAGAGAGCCACTCAGACAGAAAGTTGGCTTTGTTAACCTTCTGTACTACTGGCGTATGACAGCTCTGCAGAAAAGATAGGTATGTGTAAGGCTAAATCCCCACAATATCGGACAAAAAACGGCCAAAAGTTGACCATTTTTTCCGATGCACGACCGTGTTTTTGGTCACGTTTTGTCACGCGTTTTTCGTGGTCAGTTCTTTTTTTTTTTGCATGGGAAGACAATGAGAAAACTCAAAGCACCAGCATATTATACAACATATTGTATAATACGCCAGCTCCAGAAGATGAGCAGAGAAAAAATTACCTGTGTAGACTACAGATTGTTTTTTCTATTTAAGTCTATGGGCTGCCTGAACGATCATATTTTCGCCGTTTTTAGAATCCTAAAACCGCCGAAGATACAATTGTTTTTCTGTGCAATGGTGACATAACCTTAGGTGTATAACTATGTTTGTGTGTTTTATATGTGTGTGATGTCTTATTATGTGTGCAATATATGTTTTATGAGTATGTATGTTTATTTTATTAATTTATGTATATGCTAAGTTTGTGTTGGTATGGTATATGTCTATTGGCAAGCAATGGAGGCCCAAAATATGACCAAACCTCCTTCATGTTGCACATCTGGTATGATGCCCTTTTCTTTGTATGCTTAATTTTTGCATCTGTTAACATAGAGCTGTTGTGACTTGCCAAAAAGTTCCAGTTTTGACTCATCTGTCAGAAGGATATACTGCTTGAAGCTTTATGATTTTTCAACATGGATTTTTGCAAATTCCAGTCTTATTTTTTATGATTTACTTTTAACAGTGGTTTTCAATTTGGTTGACTTTCTTTAAATCAACTTTGACAAGGCAGTGATGGATGGTGGAATTTGACACTGATATACCTTGACCTTGGAGTTCACCTTTAATCTTTTGGTTATTGGTCACCTCTTTAGTTACTATTCATATTATCCATCAATTTGTCATCAATTTATTTGGCCAAGTCCAGGGAGGTTGGCTACAATCTCGTAGACCAGTGTTTCTCAACTCCAGTCCTCAAGACCCACCAACAGGTCATGTTTTTTGGCTTTCCTTAGCATTGCACAGGTGATTTCCTTATGCTGCACAGGTGATTTAATTATGGTCAGTGCATTCTGTGGAAGATCCTGAAAACATGACCTGTTGGTGGGCCTTGAGGACAGGAGTTGAGAAACACTGTCGTAGACCTTAAACTTCTGATCAATATGTGCATCTGAAGTAACAGGAACATCAAACTGTTTGGAGATGTTTTATACCCTTTACCTTTAACATGTTTTTCTATCATTCTATTTCTAATCTTTTGAGACAACTCTCTCCTTAGCTTTCTTTGGTCCATGTTCAGTATGTTACACATTATGATACCAAACAGCACAGCGACTCCACAGTGCTAGAGTTGGAATGGAGATCTGGAGGAAGGTAAGTATGTTTTTTATTAGACATCAGCACCTTTTTTCATTTTTAAATAAACTGGACAACCCCTTTAAAAGCAAACATTTCAGCACACATTTTAGTTCAACTTTGCATTACAACTCTATATACTGTATACCTGTGTGTGTGGTTACATATTTGGGAATAGCACCACTCTAAATACCATCCCCAAGTGAAGAAAAGTCTAACTATAGTCCTTGATTGAATACTTATTGCATATATTGTGACTTTCTTTAAAAGTTGCATTATAGGAAACAAGTTGCAACCTTGTAACCACCATAAAAAATTAGATAAGTACTTTATATGAGCCTCAATACTAAAATCATACAAACAGGCTGAAACAAAAAAAAGTTTGAGAAAATTCTCCATAAAATCAAATTCATGTGTAGATGAAATTACACACAATAAAACATTAGTCTTCAAAAGAATTAGAAAAAAACAATAACAAAATTTTATTATGGAAGAAATGCAAATGATTGGCATTGTCATATTATAAAATAAGTCAATATACACTCATCTGTGTCCTAAGAAGCACCATGAACTTGGTCGACGGTCTCAATGATTTGCACTTGATGCTGCTTGATCAATATAATTGGAGCAGGGCATTTCACTGAGATGAACACGTCATGTTGTTGTCAGGAATCTCTAAACAGAAGACTGTACTTAAAACTTCACAATATCATACTGAAGGCCATGTCTACACAGCACTGGTTTCTTGTCGGAAACCAACTGTAACCACTGCCTCATAGACAGCAATGGAAAATCAAAGCTGTAGTCTACACAGCACGGATTTTATATTGTCGAATTTGTAAGCTCCCGACTTCTGACGGAATATAGAACATGCTCTATCTACCAACGGAGTCTAATACACTTCCATGTACTAGAAAATCCAAAGACCGACCGTGTTTTTATGCACAAAACCACGACAAAAAATGCAGCATGGCAATGTTAAAGCACCGCCAGATTTCTGACGGCATTTTAACATTAGTCGTGTAGACATTGCCTAATAATGCCTAGGCAGTAGTAGACTAGAAGGGATGTATAAATCTGCTGCAAAAATGTCACCAAATTATACATATTTATAGAAAAAGAAGAAATGCATAGGAAATTAAACATTTCACAGAAAAAAATGTGTATTAAGGTGAAGCTTTGCTTTTGACAGTCATTGGTTACAGCATGGTTATTATATATGCATTACCTTTTTTGTGGATTTCAGTCTAATTTTAAGAATAAAAGAAAATAACATTTTTGTTGATACCTTCAAACTAGTAAACTGCTGCAGATGGATCTATCATTTTATTTTTAGGGTCGGGCCTACATGGAAAACAATTGTACTTCCACTCATTACTTTTAAACACAAGGGTAAGTTCACACAGCGTATACTTGAGTGCGCCACAATACGGCAGCCACTTTAAAAATACGTGCTGGCCAGCGCATACTTCTAAAATGCTCTAGCTCGGCCGTCTTTCACTTTCATTTCATGTCACTTCTTTCTCCTGCTACAAAATACACGTCGGGGAATATGGCAGGTAATTATAGTTCATGCAGCCTATTAGTTCAAAACTAGTATAAAACCCAACTCCTGTAGTCCATACACAAGTGTTATTATGCTCACGACGTATCTTTTCGGCACTGATTCGCCAGCGTATTAATAACAAACATGTTGCTAAATTAGCGCCGGCGTCATTTGAAGGGTTTTTTCATCATCTTCCCATACAATCAATTGTATGGGCCAACAGCAAAAAAGCAAGAACCGACCACGGTATTTGCGCGAAACGTGGCAAAAACCACGGTCGTGCATCGGGAAAAAAAACAGGTCGACTTTTGTCCGTTTTTTGTCCAGTGCAGTGTAGACCTAGCCTAGTTGCATGCAGTCGTGTGGCCCACAGCTGTCAATAGTTAAACTCAATCAGCAGCACTGCACAAAGTGTCTGTGTAACCCAAAATCTATTCTAACCAGAGCTTGTGTAAACACTATGAAAATTTGGCTAAATAACACGAAATAAATGAGATTCAGATCTACATGAACATCTCAAGAAACTGTACCACTACTTATTGATGGTTACCAGTTAGCAGCATGACAAAATACAAGATGTGAAAACAGCAGAGCAAGTAATGATATTGTATCAGATATCAATAATATTTAGCATTTACTTTCTATGTTAGCTAAAAAATATTCACCCAAAGAATGTAATGTAATTGTTGAAAAGATTTTAAGCCAAAAATTGGATTTTATCCTAAAAAGAAGAAAATTATTAAATGGGTTTTCCCATCTTAGCAACGTATGGGATGTCCACAGTGTCGGACTTGGGGGCCTAAGAATATCATTTTGGGGGCTCACCAGTAATTATCGTTCTGGGGAAACACTTTACAGCTACTGTACATACCTCTTGGTTACTCTGCCTCTTTGTTTTTGCCTCTTTCTCTCTGCCTCTCCCAAGGATTTAGATGCAGTTTAAAAGAAACTCCAGATCTGTCATGTTGAGGGTCAGTCTGAGTCTGCATATCGATAGGATATGCCTTAAGCCCCGTTCACACGGCTTATTCACGCCAAATTTGCGAGCCGGATTGCGCTCGCAAATCCGGCGTGAATAAGGGGCGGGATGCGGGCGGGGCGGGAGCGCGGCGGGGGAGCAGCCCGCCGGCCCCATAGACAATGCATTATCTACGGCGCGTTCGCGCCGTAAATAATGTGCATGTCACTTTCTCCCCGCCCGGCGGATTCACCGAGCGGGTAGGGGCGACGGAATCCACTGTTCTCTATGAGAGCAGTGGATTACCGTAATTACTCCGACGGATTGGCGCAGTACTGCAGCGCAAATCCGGCCCGGAGTACGGCGCCAATCCGCGGACAAATAAGCCGTGTGAACACGGCCTTACATGTCTGCTAAGTGTGCCTCCCACCTCTGGAACCAGCATCTATCATGAGAATAGACCCCTTAAATTCTCAGTTCAACACGGAGAGTATGGGTGCTTTCACACAGTGCGTTTTTGGTGCGTTTTTTAGTTGTTTTTATTTTTTGCAGAAATGCACAGCAATTAATGCTATGCATTTATGCAGAAAAAAACACTCTGTGTGAAAGCACCCTAAGTAGTGCCTGTGCATTATGTTCTACCAATCTGCTCTCATTCTAACGATATAACATAAATGTCTGCGATAGGTGCACCCCTTTAAGGCAAATTTATACAATGCAGTTTCATTGCAGTTGTTCATGGTTTGCTTTAAAAAATGTTTTTCATCCAATCCAGACTTTGGCTTAAAAAAACAAAACAAGAAAAAACCACACCAAAACAAAGCACCAAAACCTGCCCTAAACTGAACAGATCCATATCAAAGTTTTCCTCTTTAAAGGAATATCTGGCAAGTAGATTAGGAATGGTATGGTATTTTAAAAAAAAACTAATTAAGACCATATACATATTCTTTTAACCCAATGTGGTTTTATTTTTTAATTGTAGATTTTTTTTTATTGTTTTCAGTGTATGATTATAGGGGCAGCTATCTTGCTTGAGCTGTTGTTAACAATTTTCTTTATATATGCTTTACAGCGCCACATGAACTATAGATATGTATTGTCTGGAGATGACTCATTGACAATTTATGGTGAGTGCTACCCTGTTTCCCCGAAAATAAGACAGTGTCTTATATTAATTTTTGCTCCTAAAGACAAGCTCATTCTTATTTTTAGGGGATGTCTTATTTTTTAAGAACAAGAATTCACATTTATTGTTAAACAAAAAATCCACATGTATTAATATACTTTAGTGATTTCATCACAAACATCAGCATAAGCAGCCAAACTCTGAATTGCATAAAAAAAATGCACTAGGGCTTAGTTTGGAGGGATGTCTTATTTTCGGGGAAACAGGGTATATACTTGCTTTGTGGCCTGTGCAGAGGTCACTGTGCAAGGATGGGAATAAGGCTAGTTGTGACCATTGCCTATTGTGTAAACAATTCAATATGACAATGGTGGACCCGTATATTAGGAAAATTATTCTTCTGTATAGGGGTACAAAATTCCGATAAAAAGTTATTTTACATGTGAGTCCAAAGCAGTCATATATATGCTAAGTGTCCATGTGGGACAGATATATGTTGGACAAACCAGCAAAAAATCAAAATTCGTCTAAATGAGCATAGAAGTGCTATTAGGAATTATAAACAAAAGAAAGAACTGAATAGAGAAGATAGTGTAACAACAGATAAGAATTTTGGTGAAAGTTCGGTAGCTAAACATTTTTTTGAACAGAGACACAATGTGTCAGAATTAAGGTGGTGTATACTGGATGGTGTTAAAGGTAGCAATGCAGAACAGAATAAGATACAATTGTTAAGAAAAGAAACATATTGGATAGTATCATTAGATTCTAAGAGCCCTAATGGTCTCAATGAAGAACTGAGTTTTAAAATGTTTTTAAAATAGTTTAGGAAGGAAAGGGTTAAGGAGGAAAAAGGGAAAAAAAAAAAAGGTATTTAAAGGGAAGGATACTACGAACACGCATGCTTGAGAAAGAGGGTTGATCCCTTGAAACGTTGCATCATTGCGGCGTTCACCCGGCCGGTTGTCCATGCTACTCCTGTCCTACAAAATGCAGTGAAGCGCTACTAAGGTATTTACCTGTTATGCAACCTATGTCTACTAGTCTTTTGACTGATACAGATGCGATGCTTTTATTGATTGTATGAAAGTATGTCGTTTTTGGAATAAAGAAGAATAATTTTCCTAATATACGGGTCCACCTTTGTCATATTGAATTGTTTGGACTATGGGAATCCCAGGGAAGATCCCAAAGTGAGACCCAGGAACGTATAGGTTGCTTACAATTATATAAAGGCGGTTGTATATTTATCTATTGAGCATGCCTATTGTGTACCATATGGTGAAGCCTGTGTTACCTCTATATTGGTTTCCCTTTTCATAGTAATCCTGTCTACGGAATAGGAAGTGTCAAACTTTTTTTATTAGGCTTAGTGACCAGAGGGAAACTGCAGAATTTCAGAATTTTTGGAATAGCCAATGACATGAAAATACAATTAAAAAAAATCTTTAGAAATGTGTTTAACATAAAAACTTGATTTAAACAATACCTCTGTACTTTATCCTAAGTAAAATATTATGTAATTGTTTGACATTACTTAAAGCCAATAAAAAATGAAATAGGACAGCTGTGGGGTGCTACATTATTAACGCACTATAGCCTGCATCCATGTTGACTTTTCAGAACTCTACAATGCCCCTTCTACCTATCCAATGCCTATTATGAATACTGTATGTGAGAATATTCTCATGTGGTGATAGTCTAGCAAATCTACCTCACACAAAGAAGATCCACATTAATTTAAATATAATAAGAGTATTTAAGGAGCTACTCTATAATGCTAAAAAGTAATTTCACATATATAAATTAATACATAAAATACTGGATACTTTTAAATAACTGGGACTGTTTTGTAAAGAGTTTTACAGAGGTGTATATTTAACAATGCCTGTGAAAAGTTTCATTTATTTTTTAGTAAAGTCCCTTTCAAATCTTGTAGACAGTTTAGGAAATGATTAGGTCATTTGCCAATAAAATCACGTTATCACCAGTTAATATGTCATGGAGAAGTAATCCAATCCACACATTTTCTAATACATTGTTTTACCCAGTATATGATATTCACAGCTGTTGGCTTCTGTTAAATGACAATGCTAGCACCTTCTAAAAAGCCATTTTGAATCTTGAAATTAAGATCTACAGAAAACAGTACCTGTAAGCTAACATGCCACATTGGGGCAGGCCTGACACAGTTCAGCCAGCAGAAATGGCTCTATCATATAGTGATTTTAGCGGCACAGAGGTGGGCCCATGTGGGGAGATGTCCAAAATCAATAGAAAGCTGAATTATTGGAGTACTATACTCATTTTAACACACTGATGTTAGATACATACTGCTGTATGGGGAGAGACTAAATTGTCTAATGACTGGTCAGTATTCTAGAAAATTAGTTTTATGAGCCTTTCTTTAATATTGTGGATAAGACATTAATAAAACAGAATCCCATACTACTCTAGGTTCTATGTTATAAATACAGCCCTAGTCACAATATTGGTGCTATTAAAACCCACTGGAGTTTTTAACCTGCATTCGTACAGGTGGTAATCTACCTAGTTATCTAATAATTAGCTTCTATATTGCTACATAGCTAGGCAAATTTGCTTGTTAGCGAAGCTAGGTGACTAATTCTTAAAGACTGTCTAAAACAACTAAGGAAAAACTAAATGTACATGAGGACAACTGAATGAGCTTAAAGGGTGTTCAGGTTTTAAAGGGGTTTTGTCAAGAAGTGAGTTCCTCACCTAACAGGCTGATACTCCCCCCTTGAGGCTTGAAAAAAGGGTGTTGTGTTTCTGTGTTTTAAAAAACAAGTACCTCCCCTGTGATGTCATCACTCCACCTCCCATGCACGTTCCTGATAGTTAGTCTCTGTACCTGAGCAAACATGCTATTTGGCTAATCCACAGGGGATAACTGTATTGTAAGTTTCTCCCACTTATCTGGAGGAGAGAAGATAAGCTCTCAGCAGGCAGCGTCTCTCATTTATTCACAAACTGCTGCAGGGGGGAGAGGAGGGCTGAGCAGAGAGCGTCTGCATGTTTACTCAGATAATTACATTACAACCAGTGGATTCTTGATACAAAAGACACAGGATCTTTTCTCCCCAGTCTCTTCAAAGCTCATTGATGTTCCCTGCCATCAGATAAGAAGTGCAAACAACGCAAGCGCAGCCAGATCAGCTCCTGGTCGTGTCTGATGTAAACTATCAGGAAACTAAGAGCATGTAAGTCAGGCTGTGGCTCTCAGAGGCTTAACTTTTTTTAATGACATATATTTAGAAAAGTGATTAAATACACATTTTGGAGGATCCCATGTCAACGTTAGATTGTGGCAAAACCCCTTTGATAAAATGAATTTCTAATTGGGTAAGGGTGGAGTAAAATATAAAACATAGTAAAACTAACCTCTCGATTCCCTGCTGCTGTTATGTAGCATCCCAGGAGCCACTACTCTTCACTTCTTGTGCAATGTGCCATACAGCATCAGAGGCTCACACTCTGTTCACCCACTTATCAGGAGAAAAGTATGCCTTTTTTCTAGTTTTCTACACCCTTTCCCCATTTAACATTCATCTTAAAAAAAATGGAACACGCATTTAATTACTGGTGACTGTTGGATTTTAGGGGAAAACATTCTTTAAAATGGGGTTTTCCACCAAATACATTTTTTACCTAGGCACAGAACAGGTGATAGATATATGAATTGTGTGACCCCCACAATCACTGGAATTAAGGTCCCAGATACTAATTTCCCCTCACCTGCACAACCATGGTGGTGCAGAGTTTGACTGGAGTTGTGGTTAATCAAGTATACTGCTGCTTTATTTAAAATCTATGGGACTTATAAAAACAGCATTTTTTTCAAACACCTAGGGTGACATATATGACTTTTGCTGCGCTGACGTCAATTTTATTGTGCGCATTAGTAGTGTAGAATGCGCCTGAATGTATGAACATGTTCTACTGCAGGTCATAGATTTAGTACTTTCTAGCTCCAAAATGTCAAATCGGGCTCAGATAAAGCCCTTTAACTTCGTCTGGCTCTTCCAGCACTAATGCACCAAGTTTTGCCGTCCTCCAGTCATAAATGTGTAGAATAATACAGTTGTGGTGCGACACGCCCCCAGAACACTCCCACATCTTAGACATCTTAGGCATATTACAAAGTGCCACGGGTACCTCATAATGCGCCTAAATTTGGATTGCGCCCGCTCATACATCTAGAGAACAGGGCTGCAGTTTTTGGGCTATTAGGACACCAGAATACTGGCGCAGTCCCATACAGGCATGTCGCCCATAATATCCACAGTCATGTAAGTGAGGAGGAATGAGGACTAGAGTTAAATGCTTGTTCTAATGATGGTGAGAGTCCCCAGTGATCATACTTTTATCACCTATCCAGTTAGGATACATCAAAGTACTAACAACTTTCAGCAATTTTACAGCATCTCCATTTAGATGATGTTGGGAGGTATACAGTGAACAATAACTGCAGCTAAATATGCTAAGGGAATCTAATTCTCAACAAACAGTAAAAAGAAAAGTAAAAAGACGTTTTACAACGGAATAGTAATTTCCTGAAAGATAATTTTTCTCTTTTTCATAGTTACACAGTTACAGGAAGATAAAATATGTATTCTTATACACTAACAAATTCCCCAGACGTCACAAAAAAGTTCCAAATTTTCACAAAAGAAAGCGTTTTCATGGAAAAGCACTCACATACACCATATTTTACATTAAACTTAGGTATAAAATACTCATTCTAAATGTTTAATTGGTCTTCCTCTATAGAAATCTGTAGATGTTTATTCTGTAAAAGACGAGTCACATAGAAAACACCAACAGTGGCAAAAGATAAAAACAATGACGAAAGAGCAGCTTTTTTCTGATGCTTTCTACTCATTTTGAATATTAGTAAAAACCCATAAGTTGGAATCCTTTAGGTATAAGACGTTATGGGGTGCATTGCACAGCAATGCTTGGATTCTTCACAATTGCCATGAAATATGACTTTGGGACCTAAGCTATCATGCATTAAGGGGATTCACAATGCTCCAAGATCACAGGACTGATGGCTTTATAGCGTTCATTATCCTTTGTGTTATGAAGCTTGTTAAGAATGGTCTTGCAGTATGCAAATGTGGTGCCTGGGATTTATATTGCCATATATATCATTGCACTTTATACTCACTTCATAAATTACTATAGTGACAAAGCACCTGTGCAAATCTTGTCACAGATATGTACTGATCTATGGGAATATTTGAATGAAATAACCTCAAAGGCAACTCTTCATGTATGTTTCCTGGGTTATTAAAGAGTTGTGGTCAATGTGGAGGATAATGTTGTACAGCTTACATCAACTGTGATGTCCATTCAGATGGTCAGATGCCAAGAACGGAGAAGGGTGTGAGAACTATGGAAGTCATCAAGCCCTGACGGGTGGCATCTCACATGGTTTGTCGTTCTCTAACAATCACATTTTGGCTGGGTTAAGGCAAAGTACAGGCACATAATGTTCCTTTGTGTCCGCCTGCAAAGCAACCTAATGTGTTCCACTGCCTCAAATTCAGGGAGTTTTATGGCACTTTTAATTTTGATCACAATCCTTGATGTCCACTTCGATAGCAACATGTAGACCTATCTCTCACAGAATAACTGCCTGTGCAAATATCATATTGCAATTCATAAGAGGCCAAGCTCGAGCGAACAGTGCAAAAAGAAGGAAAAGCCAAGAGTTCCAGAAGAGGGCACCAAAGCACCAGCCATAAAACAGTGTTCTGTCTTCCTGGGATTGCGGTATCTGCCATTGAAATACACCCACTTGTGCACTTAGAGAACAAGGCTCATTTTGGTAACTCATCTGGGGAATAGGGACCATAAACACAAATGCTTTCTGCCCTCTTTTTACAATCCAAGAGAATGATTCCATGAAGCAACAAATAGGGATGCTCCATAACACTTCAGGTTAATGCTTTGTTATTTTGACCTATAAAACAAGAAGAGAAATAGCCATCACAATTTAAATTATTAGCATTGAAGTATTATTATTATCAATAATCATAGCAATGATGATTTTATAGCTCCATTTGATCTTATTTTCTGCATATACACTTTTATTGCTATTCATATAGCGAGTACTTTATGGTTTACACACGCGCACACACACATATGTAATATATGTGTTTGTGAATGTATGAACCATAAAATACTTGCTATGTGAATAGAATAACAGTGCATGTGCAGAAAATAATATTCATATTCACATAGCAAGTACTTTATGGGTCACACATTCACACACATATTACATATTTGTGTGTGTGAGCCATAAAGTACTTGCTATGTAAATAGAATAACCGTGCATATGCAGAAAATAGTATTCATATTCATATTAGCAGTGAAGCATTATTATTAACAATAATTATAGCAATGACGATTTTATAGCTACATTCGATCTTATTTTCTGCATGTACACTTTTATTGCTATTCATATAAGCGAGTACTTTATGGCTTACACACGTGCACACACACATATGTAATATATGTGTGTGTGAATGTGTGAACCATAAAATACTTGCTATGTGAATAGAATAACAGTGCATGTGCAGAAAATAGTATTCATATTCACATAACAAGTACTTTATGGGTCACACATTCACACACGCATATATTACATATTTGTGAACCATAAAGTACTTGCTATATGAATAGTAATAAAAGTGTATATGCAGAAAATATATATACAAACTCACATTTTTGTATATATTGTATTACAATTTAAAGTAGTCAGCGCATAGCTTGTATAACAGTGTAAATTTGGTGTGCTCTCAAAATAACTCAACACACAGTCATCAATATCTAAACAGCTGGTAACAAAAGTCAGTACACCCCTAAATGAAAATGGACAATTTGCCATTTTCCCGCCACGGTGTCATGTAATTCATTAGTGTTACAAGGTCTAAAGTATGTTTGGGGAGAAAGTGTGTTAAATTTGGTGTTATCACTCTAACACTCTCTCATATTGATTGCTGGAACTGCAACATTGCACCTCATGGCAAAAGAACTCTCTGAGGATCTGAAAAAAAAAAGAATTGTTTCTCTACATAAAGATGGTCTAGGCTACACCTTGAAAGTGAGCTGCAGTATGGTGGTCAAGACCATAAAGTGGTTTAACAAAACAAGTTCCACTCAAAACAGACCTCGGGATGGTCGACCAAAGAAGTTGAGTGCATGTGCCCAGCGTCATACCAAGAGACTGTCTTTTCAAAATAGATTTATGAGTGCTGTCAGCATTACTGCAGAGGTTAAAGGGGTGAGAGGTTAGCCTGTCAGGGCTCAGAATATATACTGCACACTCCATCAAATTGGTCTGCATGGCTGTCGTCCCACAAGGAACCCTCTTCTAAAGTTGGCGTACAAGAAAGCCTGCAAACAGTTTGCTGAAGACAAGCAGACTGAGAACATAAATTACTGAAACCATGTCCTATGGTCTTATAAGACCTATTTAAACTTATTTGGTTCAGATGGTGTCAAGCGTGTGAGGCAGTAACTTAGTGAGGACTACAAAGACACTCTAATTTTCTTTAGCAAGTTAGTGGTCATCTTGGAGATGTTTTTGGGGTCATTATGTTGAAATACTACCCTGCAGCCCAGGTTCCGAAAAAGAAGGGGATCATGCTATGCTTCTATATTTCACAGTACATGTTGGCATTATTGGTTCCCTCAATGAACTATAGCTCCGCACAATCAACAGCATTCATGCAGCCCCAAACCATCACACTCCCAACACCAAGCTCAACCATAGGCAAGACACACTTGTCTTTGTACTCTTTACCTGGTTGCTGCCACACGCGCTTGTCACCATTTAAATCAAATAGGTTTTACTTGGTCTCATTAGACCACAAGACATGGTTTCGGTAATCCATGCCCTTAGTCTGCTTGTCTTCAGCAAACTGTTTGTGGGATTTACTTGTGTATCATCTTTAGAAAGGCTTCCTTCTCGGATGACAGCCATGCAGACTAATTTCATGCAGAGTGCGGCATATGGTCTGAGCACTAACAGGCTGACCATTCACCCCTTTAACCTCTGCAGCAATGTTGGTAGCATTCATATGTCTATTATGAAAAGACAATCTTTGGATAACACTCGGGGCATGTGTATTAACTTCTTTGGTTGACCATGGCAAGGCTTGTTATGAGTGGAACCTTTCTAGTTAAACCGCTGTGTGGTCCTGGCCACCATGTTGGAGCTCAGCTTCTAGGTTTTGGCAATCTTCTTATAGCCTACGCCATCTTTATATAGAGTAACAATTCTTTTCTTTTAGATTCTCAGAGATGTCTTTGCCATGAGGTGCCATACTGAACATGGCAACTATGAGAGAGTGTAAGAGTGATAACACCAAATTTTACACAACTGCTCCTCATTCACACCTTAGACATTGTAACACTAATGAATTACATGACACTGTGGAGGAAAAATTGCGAATTGTCCATTGTCATTTCAGGGTATCTTAACTATGGGGACCAGCTGTTTACACATGGATGGATGAGGGTTGAGTTATTTTGAGGTTTCTTTAAATAGAAGCAACCTTATTTACAGTGTGGAAAAAAACATGCAACAAGGGCCACCTCCAAGCCTCAAACCACGTAACTTCATATATCCACAAGCATGGTATATAAAAATATTATCTTTACTTCAAAATTCTTAAAACATTACAGAATATTGCACTCCCAGAAACATTTTTTTTCCTCAATCAAGGCTGTGCATAAAGTCCAACATTTTCAAAATATTCATCACACACTCATCCTCATGGGATATGTAACATACGTTTAGATGTCCATGGATAGAATCATAGTAGAAACTCTGAGGAGATATGGAGCCATCTGCAATCCATGCAGGGACGCTTTCAAAAGTAACCTTTCTTTGTCAAGCATGGTAAACGGATGTCCGGGGTTAGCTTTATGCAAAATGTAATGCCTTCTTAATTAACAAATGACCCCAAAAACATAGCCAAGGAAACGCTCAACTGGGTTCAGAAAAAGAAAATGCGCGAATGGCCCAGTCAATTACCTGACCTGAATACAATAGAAAATCTATGTAAGGAACTAAAGCTCAGAGTTCATAGAATGAGCCCACAGAACCTTTAGGATTTGAAGAGTGTTTGTTTGGAAGAATTGGCCAAAATCCTACCTAAGCAACGCATGCAACTAGTTTCTCCGTACAGTTGGTGTTTTGAAGCTGTCATCACTAACAGAGGCTTTAGTACGAAGTATTAAATACAGTTCAGTAAGCGTGTTCAGTATTTGTGTAATTTTGTAATTTCTCATTATTTCCTTAACTTAATTTATGGACATCTATGGTTTTATTTAGGGAACTCATATAGCAAGTACTTTGTGATATAGATAGATAGATAGATAGATAGATAGATAGATAGATAGATAGATAGATAGATAGATAGATTGGATAATGTTCCAGGCTACACTTCACTATTTTGGCCTTAATACAAGAATCTGCTCCCACATTGGATGAAACCATTGCAACATTTAGTAGCCTATGGGTGCCTCATATTGGCATGGCTTCGTCCACATATGTCAGCTGCAGTGTTTGAAACATTAGGATTTAAATGGAGCCTGTCATGTGGTTTAAGCTTTCCTATATTACAACAGGATATGTTAGCAAGAGGGAAACTGAGCTTTGTCATACATAGGTTTATATGATTTGATGCTGAAGTAAAAAGCTGAGAAAATCTTAGAAGTCAAACGGAAAGTCCTGCTTACTCCAGCCACATACAGTAATTGAAGTCTTCTCTGCAAACAATGATACAGTGAAAGCTGTCAATCACTGTATGTAGACGGGGTCAGCAGGACTTCCACTGTCTCTTAAGGAGGCCATCAGAAATTACTCAGAAATCCTGCTCCAGAACATATAAATGTATACATATCACAGAACTCAGCTTCTTTCGCTGCTCTCACATAGGTTAACATAAAACACCTGACAGGTTCACATTAAGCACATGTGGTAGATTTGTTGCAGAAATGTCTGCGACTGGAAATTCATCCCATATGTCTGAATAAGGCTGAAAATCCAACTGAGATGTATGGAATAGCCCAGATTTTCTTGCAACAAATCGCTGTGAACTACTGTGAACTCTTGTTAGATTGTTAATCAATGTGGGAAAAAATAAGAGTAATTAGTATGTCCATCCAGTGGAGTCACCTAAGTTAAAAGGATCAATTCCCGCAATCCTTTAATAGAAAAGCAATCACAATGTATGTTCTCTAAGCCTATGTTCCCAGAAATCCAAGGAACACCCTCAGATTTGTACATTGTATTTCACTTTCTTCTCGATACAGGTTTACAATCTTTTGAGGATATGGATTAGCTCCATGTAATTCATCATATTTTCTGCATTTTTTTTCTAAATATATATGGAAAAAGTGACAGGTACTTATGTTTTTCTATGCAATGTGGATTTGAAATTCACATTGTTAAAAATATGTGGCACATATTCCCATATGGGTGTTTTGTCATGTGTATTTTGGGGGATAAAACATGCATCAAAATCTGTGTAAAAAATGACATGTGAACATAAGGCTTCAAAAACAGGCACATAATAAAATATCATAATGTTGTTCCTAGTGTTGTAGCTCTGGAGGATGTAATTTTGTAACAGACTGGTAATCAACCTGATGTGCCTTGAATATGTAACATTCATTGTATCCACTTGGTAACTTTTGTTTATGACAGAGAAGTCCAAGGAATTAATTGTATCTTTCTGCATTTACAAATATACAGTATATAGAGCAAAAATATGGATATTTCTGTTTCCTGGTACAAGAAACAATGGGCACAACAATATAGCAGCAACCTGCAAGCCAGCATAGGCTCCATGCTTTCAGGGTATTGCTTCTGACAGAACTGACAGCTTGAAACCTGGCATTATTTTAGTTTTTGGGCCGTATTTCATTGCGTTTAGTGAACTGGAAAACGGACCAAAATCAGCCTTAGACAAGCTTCAAATCTTCCTTCATTAAATATAATGTGGAATATGCCTTTTCAGTCACATGAAGCGTATTTCTTAAGTGTAACTGTGAGCCATTTTTTGGGCACAATTATGGCCGTAAAAATAAGTGACGTCAATTCTTGTGGCGTTTTTCACACGTAAAATCCCCATAGGAAGCAATGGGGATAAGATTTTTCAAAATACGCTTCTAAGGAGACTTTTTTTTAAAGTAGATTTGGAAGCTGATTTTGAAGCGTAAATTTACACTTCAAAAAATGCTGTGTGAACATACCTTTAGGGTGCATTCACACGGTAATTACAAAATACCGGTCGGATTATTCCTTTTGAATAAAAGTGTCTTTATTGTGTAAAAGCTGTAAAACTATATATTATATATTATATATATATATATATATATATATATATATATATTATATATATATATATATAATATAAGTAAGTAGCTAAGTAAAGCTAGCATGTCATTTATGCCGCACTCCGACCGCTGTAAAAAATAAATAACACTATTAGACTTGCTGTATTTTGTTCAAAACACCTGACAAAAACGTTGATAAAATGTGATCAAAGTGTCATATGTACCAATAAAACGTCAATTTAAACTCATCCTGCAAAAAACAAGTCCTTAATCTGCTCCATATACAGAAAAATAAAAGTTATGGCTATGAGATAACATACAAATGCTATTTTATTTTTACAAACGCATTTCTATTGTATAAAAGTAATAAAACATAAACTATATAAAATTTATATCATCCCTCCCCCCATTTTTATGGCCCAGTTTTAAAAAACTATGGAACACCTGTGTGCCCAAAATACACAAAACACCCCTAAATGAGATCAATGAGGGGTGTTGAATCCAAGATTGGGTGATTTCTGGAAGGTTTTACCTGTTCTGGTACTTTGGGGGCTTTGTAAATACGACATGGCACCCACCAAAATCTGCCTTCCAAAAGCCAAATAGCACTCCATCCCTTGTATGCTATTTGCCAAACAGCAGTTTACACTTGTAGAAATGAAACATTTTCAGCTAAATTTGCAGATTTTTGGAAAAAAAATGTTCATTTTCACAGCCTAACGCTAAAAAATGTGAAAGACCTGTGGGGTCGATATACTCACTACACCCCTCGGATATGGTTTCCAATATTGGGAATTTTTAGGAGTGTTTATTAAGTTTTAGCACCTTCGGGTGTCCGCAAACCAGTAATGGTGCCTGGAATGCAGGTTCTGTGTGCAACAAGCTTCCCTTCATCCACGACCTTTTTTATCTCACACAACCTATCCTTCCTTGGACTAACAGAAACCTGGCACTCTCTTACGGCGGGCTTCAGTTTTCCCACACCCTCCGCCCTGGCAGCAAACATGGCGGAGGTGTCGGCCTTCTTCTGTCAGATACCTACTCCTTTGTCCCCATTCCAGCCCTACCTTCCCTCATCCTCCCCTCCTTTGAGGTGCACTCTGACCGCATCTACTCCCCCTCCAACCTGCAAGTGGCTGTTGTCTACCGACCCACAGGCCCTGCTACCTCCTTCCTTGACCACTTCACTTCCTGGCTCCTCCAATTTCTTTTCACTGACATACGCACTATTATCATGGGAGATTTCAATGTCCCAATCAATACACCCAACTCCACTACTAACAAACTCCTGTCACTCTCCTCTTCCTTCAGCCTCTCCCAATGAACCTCTGGAGCCACTCATAAAGATGGACATACATTGGACCTCATCTTCACCCACCTCTGCCCCCTATCTAACCTCTCAAACTCTCCTCTCCGTATCGCTGACCAAAACTTGCTCACCTTCTCCTCCATCTCCACTCCACCTGCCCCTCCTGAGTCAAATCTAGTACAACCACACAGGAACCTACAAAACCTCAACCCTTACACTCTCTGACTCTCTTGCTCCCCTCTCTACCATATCCTCATTTGCTGATCCAGACGCAGCCACCACATTCTACAAACACACAATCACCTCCACTCTTGACTAGGTCGCCCCTCTCACACACAACAGAACCGGCAAAATCAACAGACAACCCTGGCACACAGACTCCCCTAAACAGCTGAGGCGAGCTTCCAGAATTGCCAAATGCCGCTGGAAGAAAACCCACTCCACCGCTGACTTCACCTCATACAATCACTACACACATTTAAATCTGCACAAACCCTCAGCACAAAAATTACTTCATCACTATTACCTCCCTGTAAAACCAACCCCAGACAATTTTGAAACACCTTCAAGTCTCCCCATCCACCAGCACCCATTTCCCCCCCCTCTCAAAATTTTTCCCCACCCACTTCCTACAAAAAATAAAAACTTATCAGACAAAGCTTCACCCCGCATCCCCTCCACCTACTTATTCCTGCAGTGCCGCCACTGCCCACCTTACACCTACTCCATCTCCCCCCCTAATTGCTTTTCTCCTGTCACTCATGACAAGGGGCCCCCCCTCTACTTTCCCCAAAACCAACCCCACCACCCTTTTCTTTTACCCCCTGCCATCCCCCCCTCATCCCCGCCTCAACCCTTCTTTTTAAACCCATCATTAAACCCTGGCATCTTCCCCTTTCCCCTTTAAACACTCTACCATTGCCCACCCTTAAGAAATTTACCCTCTTGACCCCTCTCTTTTGCCCAAATATGGGCCCTTTCTCACTTTTCCCATTCGCCTCAACCCCCTCCGGGGCAGCATGTGCATTTCAAATGCCCCCCCCCATCTCTCCACCAACTCTCCCCTTTAAACCTAATGCAATCTGGCTCCGCCCCCAACCCACTCAAACTAAAACCGCCCTAACCCAAAGTCCCCAAGGGACCGGTAACTCCCCAAACCCTCACGCCCCCTACTCTGCCCTTTTAAACTCTGTCTTAGACCGTCCTCTGCCTTTGAAAATTTTTGACCATTCTCCCCTGCAACAAATTTTCAACTCCCTCGGCATATGGACTTGGCTCTTTTTTGGGAAATTCTTAATACCTCACTGATTGGTTTTTCAGGGCTCCACCTCTCCAGCCCCTTCCCCCTTCCCCCCGTTTTTTAATTGGGTGTCCCACAGGGGCCCGTGGGGGGCCCACTACTTTTCTCTATCTACATTGGGCCTGGGTCAGCTATAGTTAAAAAGGGTTTTTCAGTACCACCTTTTATGCTGACGACACCAAAACTCTACACCCCGGCCCAATGTTTACCTTTAATTTTCCCCCCGGGAAACCCAAAACTGTTATAATCCTACCACCTTCTTCTCCCCTGCCCCCTAAAACTGAATGTAGAAAAAACCAAATTTTTTCATCTTCCCACCATCCCCCCCCCTCTATCCCCCCCACCGATCCTCTATCACTGTTAAGGGTTTAAATTACTCTCTCACCCCCCAAAATCCACGGGCCTTGGGATTTCCAATCTGCCCTTCAAACCGCAAAACCCAAGCCCTCAACCTCCCTGACCCCCTCCACCTGAAAAATTTTCCCCTTTAAATTTGAAAGCAAAAAATTGCTTGTCCATGCCCTTGCTTTTTTCCCCCGCCTAGACAATTGCAACTTTTCCTTCTCTGGGGCCCTTCCCGTCTAAGCCCCCTCGCCCCCCTTTTTTCCCCAAAAACCTTTCCTTTTAACCCCTGTTGCCCTTTTTAAATTACCTCTTCCTTTTTAATTTCCTCTGCCTCCCCCTCTCCAAATTTCCCTTTCCATGGCTCCCCATTGCCCAGCAAAATCCTTTTAAATTTTTGGTACCCTTTGGGACCTACAAGGCTTTTCCAAAACCCTTTCTCCCCTTCATACATCTCTGCCTTAATCTCCAGTTTATCTCCATTTCACGCAATCCCCAACTCCTCACAAGGGCCCCTTTTCCTCTGCTTCCTCTATTTAGCTCCCCCAAAAAAACCGTTCCAAAAATTTCTCCAGTGCTTCCCCCACCTCTGAAAAATCACTGCCCCCAAAACCCCCAGACTCTCCCCTCCCCTCATAGCCTCAAACGTAACCTGAAAAACTCTCTCTTCAGGAATACCTATGACCAACATGAACCATGTTGCACTGCTCCATCCCACAAACATATCTGCCCCTCACCTTCTGTCTCTTCCCACCTTCCTTGAAGACTGTACGCCCTCACGGGCAGGGCCCTCTCTCCCTCTGTACCAGTTGTTAGTTACTTATTGTCACTTTGTAAATGTTAGACCAATGTTATTTATGAAACCACCTCGAATGAACAGCACCCTATGAACAAAGGGCACTCTAAAATAAATAGTAATAATAAAGAAAATTGTAATGAAAATGAGACTCCAAAGTTCGAAAGGTGCGCACTAGAGCTAAGTGGGATATCTCTAAAAATTGTAGAAGTGGGGGAATCAATATTAAGTTGCATTTCCCTGTTACCATCTACTGTGTTTAGTTGAATAATGGATAAAAATTGAAAACCTGAAAAAAAAAAGTTTTGAAATTTTTTAATTTCACCTCCACTTTGCCTTAATTTATATGAAGCACCTTATGGGGTAATAAACTTCCTAAATGCTGTTTTTAATACTTTAAGGGGTGTAGTTTCTTATATTAAGTCATTTATAGGGGCATCTAACATATATGCCCATCAAAAACACATTAGAACTGGACTGGTCCCTAAAAGAATCGATGTTACAAATTTTCTTGAAAATGTGAAAAATTACTACTACATTGCTAAACTCCCTAATGTCATAAAAAAAAGTAAAACTGATGCCAATGTAAAGTAGGCATATGGTAGATGCCAGTAATACATTATTTTCTATGGAATAACTATATGCCTGACAAGAAGGCAATTTTTTAACTTTGAAAATGGCAAAGATATTTTTATATTTTTCACAAATAAACAGGGATTTTATGGACCAAAATTTCTTAATGTGTCAAAAGAAAATAATCTCTGAATCACATATATAGGTAAAAGTATCAAAAAGTTATTCTCACATAAAGTGACACATGTCGATTTAAAAAATGGGGCTCTGTCAAACTGGGGTTTTATCATTTCATTTAATGGCCTTCAGAATAAGGGGACAGTGAAAACAAGCAACTTTGCAATTGGATGTCATTTATAAAGCTGTCTTGTTTTCACTGTCTCCCTTATCTTCGTTTTGTGTAAACACTGTTCCCCAGTGCCGGTAGGATTTCACCTCCTTTCATTTAATTGGCTAACGGCTCCACTAATTTACATTCTGTCTGGCCCCCGGACGTATTCATGGGAGTGTGCATTCCTGCCTCTCTCACTCAGAATAAGGGGTCGGCAACATTTCACTCTGCACAGCCAGCAGCTTCACAGTAACACTGCAGCTGCTTCTACAATCAGAAAACAGCAGATTTGTGCTCGGTGCCTAATGCTGCTGCGTGTAAACATAGAAAGGAGACAGATTTTCTGCTCTGGATGAGTTCATAGAAGACTGGATTCAACTGTAACAAACCTCCAGCTGTGAGAGGAGAAAAGATCAGTACTCTGAATTCATAGAAGACTGTCTAGACTGAATGCAGGGTGTGCTATGTAAACAAACAGCTCTTACAAAATAAGACTGCATATAGAGAGGACCGACACAGAGACATGTGGACTGGGGGGGGGGGGGGAGCAGGGATGTGCTATCCCGTCTCACTGATGACAAGCAAACACACTGACTCGGGAGCGAGCACGAACAGTGAAGGGGGGGATGATGTCATCCCCCTTCAGTTAAGAAACACCCAGCTGGGAGGGGAAGAAATGCCCCTGGATTTTAGGAACTGAGAAACTGAAAGTACAAAGGAAACACACGAACTGATGAAGTGATAAATCCCCTTTAAGTATTAAAGCTTCTGAAAGAAGAACTTCTATTAACCCTTTCACACAATTGGATGTACCAGCACATCCGAGAGATCATATGGGCTCAGAGCCCGGATGATGAGCGCATTAAGTCAGTTGTTTATTACAGGGTACCGATGGTAAGGATTTTTCATCCAAAACCGTGCAAAATCATTGATAAAAAGCAATCAAAGCATCATATGAACCCTAAAATGGTACCAATGAAAACATCAGCCTATCACACAAAAAAGTGGTCAACAATCCATTTTAAACTAATTTTATAGAGCCATCCGAGGCTACAACAGGAAGTGTCTTATCTGTAGGATAACTTCTCAGTGTGAACAGCTGCTTGCATTCAAGATACCAGGCTTTCAGCAATTCGATACACCTTTTAGCCGCTGCAGAATATTTCAACAATCAAGAGCTGCTATCATTTTCACAGCTGATTACATAGCTCTTCAATCTCTAAATACTTGAGAAAGAAGGAAAATAGTGCAGAACACTCCAATAAAAAGTGCAGCACAAACTTTCATTCCATAAACTCACAAAGGTAGATAAAATCTGCACATATAGTACATAAATACACATGAAGAATGCTGAGCATTCCTGAGATCCTGATATCTTGTTCAGTTGTTCACACAAGCTATCCTGCAGATAAGAGACTTTCTGTTGTAGCCTCAGGTTGCCGTAAAAAAAAGCACAAAATTGAGTGGTAGGGTTGCTTTGTTGTCCCAGTCCGGCCTTGGTGGCAGCTATTAAGTTGGTGTGTTTCTGTGTGAAGACTACAGGATCCCTTAGACTAAGTTGATTTTTATTTTTTATTTTACACTTACACGTTGTGTTTTCTGTAATGTAAGAAACTGCTAGACTTTGTGACTTTATAGAGAACAGCAACAACAAATTTACTCTACTACTGTGTACATTAAAAATTTCAGTTCACTTGATTGTCTGAAATAAATTGATTTTCACTTCTTTCAAAGGAAGTCAAGCATTAGGAGGGAGTCCAAACTCAGGTGGAGGGGCAAACTATATATTTCTCCCTTATCTGAAAAGTGTATTTATGTCACAAGAAAAACAGTTTGTTGGTATGGCCATGATGCATAACATTTGATGCTGGTATTATTCATTCATTTTTGTTGTGCACCTGCTAGCCCTTAGGTGTTTGGTGCTGGCTGCCAGCATCAGTGTAAGCCTAAGTAGCATCCAACATTGGCAAAGTATTTGTGTGAAGTTGTACACTGCTCTGCAACACTAGTAGAAAAGAACAGATAAACATCCTTACAAGGGAGTTTTTGGCAACAGATAAAGAGTTTGTGCTGTGTAATGACATGAAGGGCCTAGAGGAGCCTATTTTAGGTCTTTGAGCAGGGCTGTGGAGTTGGTAAGCCAAAGCTCCAACTCCGACTCCTCAATTTCCCTAACTCCAACTACCGACTCCAACTCCTGACTCTGACCCGCGCTCCCTCATACTTGATGCATGTTTAAGTGATAACTTTACCATAGTAAAATAGTAACATCAGGCTTTTTATCACCTTTCATATCTCACCATCCACTACAGCTTTGAACGTGAGACTGCCATCATTTTATAGACAATCCTCTTACCTATCTTATACATGAATTTGACTTGCAAGTATTTAGTATCTGCTAAATTCTGCAGATTATTGTTATGTAACTGCATTGTTACTGTTTTGCTCCTAACAATCAAAATGTTAATTTGTATTATTTTGTCAGTATTTGGTAAATCTACCTTAGGATTTCAATACTACCTGAATCCTTCTGGGCTCTGGATCATAGTCAAGCATTCCTTGATCAAAATCTGATCCTAGGTGTCTTCTATATGTTCCCAATGTTGGTGCAGACTGGACTTGGGTACGAATACAGCTTTTTCTTCAGCTCTACCCACAAATGTTTGATTGGGTTGAGGTCTGGGGACTATGGAGTCCAATACAGCAACTCTACTTCATTTTCATTGAACCACTCCTTCTCTAGCCTTGATGTATGCTTCAGGTTCTTGTTCTACTGGAACACTATATTTGTCTTTTCATACCCATAGCACTAGAGTATATGAAGTAACTTACCTTGTAGGATACTAACATATAGCTTAGCATTGAGATCAACAACAATTCTGGTCAAGTATCCAACATCTTTGGCTGTAAAACAACCCTATATCATCAGGCTTCCTCCACCGAACCCGACTGTTTCTTCAATTTATCAATCCATTAGCCACCTTTTCCCTTGATTATTCCAAATCTATTTGCACCCATCAGAGCCCAGTGTATTGACTTTCATCTCATTGCTCTAAATCACCTGTTTCCAATCTTCCCTTTTTCATAATTTTTTGCAATCTCGAGCCAATGCTTCTCATGATGAGATAGAAGGCAAGGCTTTTCACATTTTTTCTGGCCATCATTCCAGACTTGTGTAATGTGTGTTGCATGGTGCTTGCATGGACGTCTGTGATCTCACTGTTACGAAGCATTCAAGATACCTCCCACTGCCGTGTCTGTTGCGTCAGAACTGATAGACCTTGTGATTATCTAATTTGTTGACTCTGATATTTTGCCTGGACTTCCACCTCTTGGCTTTTGAATGGATGGATGGACTTTTTTTAAATTCTTCCAGCGTCTGGCCTCAGTTTGGCCGAAAGATGTATCGATGGCCCTGGATGATACTTTTCCTTTTTTTGGGGGAAAACCTTCTTTAGGGCCCGTCGAACCAGTGACCTTTAGTTGGGGAAATCACCCAAAATTCCCAAAAATGAGCATTAGGGAATATGAAAAAAAGGTTGTAATTTGTGTTAAACAGGAAGAAAATGATTGTCTAACCACCGGGAGAAAAAAACGTAAAAAATGGAGTTAAATGACAAGAATGCAAATGCAAAAATATTGCAAGTCAAATAATATAGGGAAAAAACCAAGATGATTTTCTATAACATGATGGTAGTCTCACAATCAAAATTATGAATGGTGAGATAGGAGCCTAAAAGTAAAAAATTAAAAAACTTTGTTACCTTTTTCCCTTGTCGGTAAAAAAAATTTATTGGTCAACTTTAGAAAAAAAAAAACTTAAAAATTGTTAGGGGTTGTTTCACACGGAGTTTACATCAGTGTTACAAGCACTTTTAAGTTCGTCTTGGGGGGTTTCTCGTGGTGCCAAAGAGGATCTAAACAATTAGCAGTGAGATTATTCACTGCTCCTATGACGAACCGCGCGGCGTTCAGATGAGGGTGCCGCTTTTTTTTTTTAAAAGACAGCTCGGCTTTATCGTGAAAAGAATTGCATGCAATTTTTAAGACGGGCCAAAACTGCCAGGATAGTGGGCGGAAGATCACCCTACCCCCTTGGGATAGGGGGGAGATTTGAGTGGAAGGCAAGGAAGAAGCCCTAAGAACAAAGGACTTGTAAATAGTTATCTGTTGACAGCAAGTAAGCCGGGCAGGAGAGAGCCCCCTCTGGAACTGCTGGATGAGTGCGTGCTACTGGAGCTGGTTGAATCTCATTGTGGACGACGACTGGATTGTGTCAAGTGTCGTTTTTGGAGGAATAAAAGGAAAAATAAACCCCATTCTCCCGGGGTTGCTGTTGTCTGGTCTGCTCATTTATACGCCGGACACTCATCACAGTGAGTCCCCCATCGTCTTCCCCGCAAATTTAAAAGAACCTAAAGGAGTGCCAACCTCCACTCGCTTTCTTATCTGCAAGAGTGGCCAACCATACCCATTCTTCAGTAGGGAGTGCCAACCGAACCACTCCCCGCATCGTTACATTTTGGCGTAGTCAGCAGGATTGCGGTACTGAGAGGACGAAGACACACAGACACACATGGTGCGAGAGGGAGTCTCCCCACCCGCAGGCGTGCCGCCGAAGTCTAGAGTACTGTGGGACTGGAGTGTGTACGGGACAACGTTGTGTAAAGTGTACAGAGACTGTTTAAAGTGTACAGAGACTGTTCGTGGATTTCCAGGCCGAGCAGAGGGATTGCGAGACAGCGACGGCTCAGTGAGTAACCTGCAGAATGTGCCTGAAGACACCAGTACGGGATGGCTGGATTGCGAGAGGGCCAGTGCTGGGTGTAGGAAGATGGCGGACTGGCATGGCGAGGGAGAAGAGGGGCGTGGCCAGCAAAAAGGGCACCAAGAGTTTCCCGCCGAAGAACAGCTAGTCGGAGCAGAGAGCCAAGCGTGCGAAAAGTGGGGTAGCTCCGCCCCTGATTGAAACTCAATGTGGACGACGACTGGATTGTGCTACAAGTGTCGTTGCTGGAGGAAGACAAGGAAAGTAAAGCCACAGTTCTCCCGGTTAGCTGTTGTCTGTGTCTTTTATACGCCGGTACACTTCATCACAGTGAGTCCCACATCGTCTCTCCACGCAATTGAAAAAAACCTGAAAGGAGTGCCAACCATACCACTCGCTTTCTTATCTGCAAGAGTGGCCAACCATACCCATTCTTCAGTAGGGAGTGCCAACCGAACCACTCCCCGCATCGTTACAGTAAGACAACACTTTCTAATGCGCCTAACATGAGGGGCATTTTGTAGGCGTTATGGGGGTGTGTCGCACCACACTCATAATATTAGAAACATATATGAATGTAGTTCAGCAAAACTAGGCGCATTACTGCTCGAACAGACAGACCTATTAGCCTGAGCCTGAGGAGTCGAAATGGAGCTAGATTTGCCATTAGGCCAAAAAATGTCCAATATTTCTCAACTTACGCCAGTACAATGATAAAAAATAATTTCTGATTATTATCAAACTATATAAAATTTAATTATGTAAATTTAATAAAAAATGTGATCATATAAAATTAATATAAAAGTATATAATATCCCAAAAATATAAAAATATCTCCTATAAAATGCCTTTAAATTTAATAGAATCTAAAACTAGTTTTACATTAAATAACCCACTGATGTTGTTGTTCAGATTTTACAATTTTTATTTTTACTACATTAAATTTGAAATTTATTTTTGCTGCTCTCACCCTTTATTCCACATACAGCAAGGACTAGCACACCACAGGTCTCCCTGGGACCTGTGGTCCACCAAGCAAGATCACTACCATAGTTTCTATTCACTGACATGCTCTTCTAATGACTTTTCTTTTTCCAGCCTATCTATAGCCTTTATACATGTTTGGTGCATTAGTAGTGTCCCAAAGTTCCGTAATGCGCCAAACACACAGATGAGGCACATTAAACTTTAGACACCATTTATAATCACACAAAAACCACTTTCATACATTCAGGTGCATTATACACTGAAAATGAGATTTTCAACAATTCACTTCGAAGCTCCTTCCTAAATACATGTCTCCCAAACTTTTGGTGCAAATAGATAATAATTATGTCCCACAATAGATATAACACTATTCTGAAGCAATATGCACCACAGAAATGGAGGAAATACATTCATAAATGTGGCTTTATTGTGTACCTCAGATTTCTATAAAATAAAAATCGATGTTACTTTTATTGGATTCATACAGTTGTATCCTGGTCTCTTTTTGCTCAAATTCAGCAGAAAACTTACATTGCATAGCGGTACTGTAGATTCTAGAGTCTACATACACAGTATTTTGGTAGAATTTCAGTGGCTTCTTTCCAAAATGTAGCATGTACTTATGGCATTGTTTCTGGCAAATTCTCCATAAGTCTTTTATATAACTTCAAAAACACAAGAAAAACACTTGTGCAGAATGTGAAAGTTAAAAAAGCCACTATAAGCATCTGTAAAACACCTAGCTTTTCTCAAGTGCTTATGAAGGAGTCCTAAACCCTCCTAAAACATGTACAGTGAGGAAAAAAGTAGTAGTAGGAGTAGCTTAGTAAGAAGCATATCAAGCTCCAGGAGTGGCCCAGCCAGTCTCCAGATCTCAACCCCATAGAAAGTCTTAGGATGAAGTTGAAAGTCCGTGTTGCCCAACGACAGCCCCAAAACATCACTGCTCTAGAGGAGATCTACATGGAGGAATGGGCCAACATACCTGTGACAGTGTGTGCCAACCTTGTGAAGACTTACAGAAAACGTTTGACCTCTGTCATTGCCAACAAAGGATATATAAAAAAGTATTGAGATGAACTTTTGTTATTGACCAAATACTTATTTTCCACCATAAATTATTTCCAAATCAGACAATGTGATTTTTGGAATTTGTTTTCTCATTTTGCCTCTCATAGTTGAGGTCTACCTATGATGTCAATTACAGGCCTCTCTCATCTTTTTAAGTGGGAGAACTTGCACAATTTGTGGCTGACTAAATACCTTTTCCCCACTGTGTGTGCCTCATTGAGCAATGTAATAAAGTCCCTCCAAATCATATTTTAACATTAAAATTATGGTCCACCTTGTACATCCAAAGCAATTTTATGAGAAAATACCAAAAAACAAAAAGAGATGTTAAAATTGAAAAAGGAAATGTTTTGGCAATGATGTCTTATCTCAAAATCTACCCCTTAATAGATCAATAATCGATATGACTCCTGAATACAAGATGCGCAGAAGGCAATACAATATGTAAAAACATTATGCATAAAATATTCAATGGAAGTATGCATTGGTGTATGCATGGCTTTTAATGATTCAAAAACGCTCCAAAGTGTCTCCTTTTTCCCTCTGTGGCAAAAGTGGAATGAGAATTTTATCTTTCAAAATCATAGGTTAATATTGTATACGCTAACACTTAGGCCATGTTCACACAGCTTAAACCTGGACGTATTTCAGTCCGTAATTACGCGCCGGAGTGCACAAATTACGGGCTGAATACATCCTAGTAACTACGGTAATCCACAGTTCTCACAGAGAACTATGGATTACGTCTCCTCTCCCTGCTCGGCGAATACGGCGAGGGGGGGGAGATAATTGACATGTGAATTACCAGCGGCGTATACGTGCCGCTGGTAATACAAGTCTATGGGCCGGCGAGGTGCCGGCGTCCCGCTCCTCCCCCGCTCCCGCCCCTGGCCACACGGCGTAATTGTGGGCCGTAATTACGTCCCGCAATTAAGCCGTGTAAACCTAGCCTTAGGCTGCCTTCAGACTTAGCAGATTGGTTGCAGATTTTTGGTTAGAATTGCACAAAAAAAGCCGTTTTCCCATCTCAGACAATTATGATAGGTTGGATACGTCACAGATGTCGAAAAGGTATGGGTTCCCCCTCTGGGACTCACACCTACAGTATCTTGAGAATGGACACCCAAACTTGCTTGGTTGTACTTGAAACTCCCATAGAACTTAACTTCAATAGAACTGAATGGAGGAGTTTATACTCCCGTTCTCAATGAAAGTGTCAATCCCAGAGTTGAAACCTGCACTTATCAGCCATCAGTGGAATATCCTGTCTATCCTACATGTCTGAGATCCTGTGCATATCCCATAAATGTCTGAGATTAGAAAACCCCTTTAAAGGGTCACTGCCATCAGAAAGGAGTATTTAAGAATTTTTGGCAATATTTATTTTTATTTCGGACATTACTCCTAAATGGCAGGGCAGACTAATCTCACTTTACTTTAGCTGCTGCTTACAGTATCTCACAAAAGTAAGTACACCCATCACATTTTTGTAAATATTGTATTATGTCATTTCATGTGATAACACTGAAGACATGACACTTTGATACAATGTAAAGTAGTCAATGTACAGCTTGTATAGCAGTGTAAATTAGGTGTGCCCTCAACTCACCACACAGCCATCAATGTCTTAACCGCTGGAAACAAAAGTGAGTACACCTATGAGGTGTACATGTATGAAATAAGGCGACATGTATGAAATTTGGCGTTAACACGCTAAATTTCATGTGCATATTAATGACACAGAATGCGTCTGATGTATTAACTCGCTCTAAGCGGGTCATAAATCAGATGCATTCTAGTGCTCGGGCAACAGTTCTGGATCAGGTATACCACTTTGAAAGTTGTATACCTGTACCAACTGTAATGCACTCAGAAATGCCGTAGCAGAGCTACAAATATGTAGCTTCGCTACAGTTCTAGTGCGCCCGGGAGTGGTGTGCGGGAGATTTAAAAATGTATGAACGGGGTTGTGCCTGATATCGGGCTGTAAAGACGGCAGATATCTGGCGCAGCCCCGTTCATACATATTGCCTATAGTGTCCAATTTGCCATTTCCATGGTGTCATGTGATTTATTATTGTTACAAGGTCCCAGGTGTGAATGGGAAGCTGGTGTGTTAAATTTGGTGTTATAGCTCTCAAACTTTCTCATACTGGTCACTGGACGTTGAACATGGCACCTCATGGCAAAAAACTGCCTGAGGATCTGAAACAAAGAGTTGTTTCTCAGCATAAGGATGACATAGGCTATAAGAAGACTGACAACACTGTGGCACAGTGGCCAAGACCATGCAGCAGTTTATCAAGACAGGTTCCAGTCAGAACAGGCCTCAACATGGTCGACCAAAGAAGTTGAGTACACATGCTCAGCGTCATATTCAGAGATTGTCTTTTCACAATGGACGTACGAGTGCTGACAGCATTGCTGCAGAGGTTAACGAGGTTGGGGGCCAGCCAGTCAGTGCTCAGACCATGCACCGCACACTGCATCAAAATGATCTGCTTGACTGTCGTCTTAGAAGAAAGCTTCTTCTAAAGATGATGCACAAGAAAGCCCATAAACAGTTTGCTGAAGACAAGCAGATTAAGGGCATGGATATTGGAACTATGTACTGTGGTCTGATGAGACCAAGATAAACTCATTTGGTTCAGATGGTGTTAAGTGTGTGTGGTGGCAACCAGATGAGGAGTACAAAAACAGTGTGTTAGCTCTGTGATGTGGTCATGGAGAAGTGGAAGATGATTTCAGTGGGTGCAACCTGTGAAGGTCTAATGAACTCCAAGTCCAAGAGAGTTAAGGCAAGGGTGGAAAAAAAATGGTGGCTTCACAAAATATTGACACTTTGGCCACATTTTGCCCATTTACACTTAGGGTTGCACTCACTTTTGTTGCCAGCCAGTTTAGACATTGGTGGCAACACTTACTACTTTACAGAGTATGAAAGTGTAGTAACTTCAGCGTTGTTTTATCAAAAGATATAATATATTTACAAAAACGTAATGGGTGTACTCACTTTTGTGAGATACTGTATCTCTATATAGTCTCATTACTATTTGTAGGTAATGACATAATGATTGCGGGATTGTTCTTTCCATAGGAATAGATCAGATTAGACTAAAGTAAAAGCAATACATGTAAGGATAATAGGGTCATCTTGTTCTGCACTGAGTAGGTTTTCATAACCCTTATCAGATGATACTGATAATATTTACACATCTCTAAACAGAGCAGATCAGAAAAAAGGGCCATTAAGCAATCATCTCACTGCTGTGCTCTCAGAGTCCTCAGAAGGGAAGTCACGTACAACCCAGGAAGTCATGTACATAGGAAACTTTAATAAATTATATAAAAAAAACTTAAAACATTCAATTGAAAGAAAAAAATCCATATGATAGTTGCATATTGCTTGTCAATATGTGAAAACAAAAATTTTGATGTTAGGGTCCCTTTAAAGTATTGTACAGTACACGTGAAGGTGGTGTTCAAAAGATATTAAAATTTCTTCGTGTGTGACTTTCCATCAGATTTTCAGTGTGAAATCATCATCAAATGCTCTGGAAAGGCTTTGAGAAAATCTGTATGAAATGTGGCGATTGACGATTGGCACATCCTTTTAAAATAGAACTACTTCGTTCATCTATTATTACAGAGGGAAAATGCATCTGGCCTTACATTTCCCATGCAACAGTCAGTAGAAGGGAAATACAGTATTACATGTCTACTATTCAGATGAATGACTGATCATATGAAACATGGATGATGCCAACATAAAGTAGACATGTGGTAGAGGCTGATTAAGAACTACTTTGTGTGGTATAACTGTCTTACACAAAGAAATTTTTTTACTTTGAAATGGCTATTTTATCCAAATTTTCACTAATGACCAAGGATTGTATGGACCAAAATGTATTAGTAACTTGAAGCACAATGTGTCACGAGAAAACATTCTCCAAATCTGATGGATAGGTAAAAGCATTAAAAAGTTATTCCTACATAGTGACACATGTCAGATTGGAAATATGGGGCTCTGTCATAAAGGTCAAAACTGACTGCAGTGATAAGGGGTTAAACAAAGTATTTTCAATCTATTTTTATAAATTCTATAGCTATGACTAACTCCCAGGTGACAAAACTTGTGTACACTAATTAATTAATTGGTTTAAGAAGCTTTGATTATGTGTTGTTACTCTGATTAGTATACTCTAGAGGCGACATGTATGATTTTTGGCACCTAGGAGCCAATTTTACTGTGCACATTAGTATTGTAGAATGTGCCTGAATCTATGAACCTGTTCTACTGCGCATCATAGATCTGGCCCTTTCTAGCTCCAAAACAACAAATCAGGCTCAGGTAAACCACTTGTAACTTGGTCTGGCTGCTCCAGCAGTAATGTGTCTGGTTTTGCTGTACTAAAGTCATAAATGTGTAGAATCATACGGTTGTGGTGCAACTCGCCCCCAGAAGGCCCCCACATCTTAGGCGCATTACAAAGTGCCACGCGCACTTTATACATCAAGGGCTGTGACAGTTTTTGGGCTGAAATGACGCCAGACTACTGGCGCAGCCCCGTACTTACATGTTGCCCTAGGAGTCCCTAATTACATTCTATAAATCCTCCATTTCAAGTGTCATATAGCATGATTGCTATGGCAGTGTTGGCCAACTATGGGCCTCACAGTAGTCTTGTGCTCTGCCCCTATCGTGGGTTCTGCACTGGCTAAATCCAATTAGAACTCTGTATTATGAAAAAAGCATTTCTTTCAATCAATAGATCTGAACTAAATTTTTTTTTTTTAGAAAAGTACTTTTTCATCATCCCAGGATATAAAAGGTTGATTACGTAACATCTTCCTATAATATCGCAATGTTCCTGTCCACTTAATGTGTGGAGAACATGAAGCACCTTGATACAAAACCACTTCATGAAATGGTTCAGCGACACAAGCGTCATCTGTGATACAGTAAAAAATATTGATATCTGTCTAAAGGAGAAAGTTAAAATAACTGTGGTCATATATCATTTTCTACATTTAAGACAAGAAGCCATTACAGATCAGGGCTACAGTTAATTTTAAGCAGATCCCATTTCCAAAAATCATTACTCTGAAAAGTGAAGAGAGTAATATCTGGCTTAATATTGAAAGTGTAGCCCGGGGTCAGAACAGAGGAAATGTGAATGTGTTTAATTTGTATTTTTTATCCTTTAGCAGAAATAGCCTTTTAATAACTGTCAGTCACAGCATGTGTGGAAATGAAATACTTACATGTACATGGGCTGCAGCTGTAAGTGAGATGTCTTCTGAGGACCCTGGTAGCCATAGGAGTCAAAGCCACCTATAAAATCAACTGTAAAAAAGAAACAAGAGAGAAAAAAAAACTTCATTATCATTTTCACCTCAGGCAAAATGCTTCTATCAATCACTAAGGAACTTCCAGGGAGCTATGACAGGCTGGTAATAATCAGTAGAGTTACTAATTACAGAAAAGTACAGAAATGATTCAAGCTGCAAAATGAGGGGAAAATGCAAGAATGATGAATTACTATTTAACAGTGTCCTTGGTTCAGAGATACCAACATCCTTATTCAGTGTCTAGAAATGCTTATCAGTGAGATAAAAGCACAGGGGTTAAATACTACATAAAAATACAACCTAAAATGACCACTTAGTTAGACGAAATACAGAGTAATGGCCAATGAGTTACATGTGATGCAAAGTAATGGCCACTGCGTTAAATGTAATGTAGTAGAGTGAAATGACCACTGAGTTACATGAAACATAGTGAAATGATCACTGAGTTATATAAAGTAGAATGAAATGACCACTGAGTTACATGAAGTACAATGAAATGAACAGTTACATGAAACATAGTGAAATGACCATTGAGTTATAAGAAGTACAATGAAATGACCAGAGTTACATGAAACATAGTGAAATGATCACTGAGTTATATAAAGTAGAATGAAATGACCACTGAGTTACATGAAGTACAATGAAATGACCAGTTACATGAAACATAGTGAAATGACCATTGAGTTACATGAAGTACAATGAAATGACCATTGAGTTACATGAAGTACAATGAAATGACCAGAGTTACATGAAACATAGTGAAATGACCAGTGAGTTACATAAAGTAAAATGAAATGACCCATGAGGTACATGAAGAACAATGAATTGACGCCTGAGTTACATGAAATAGAATAAAATGACCAGTGAGTTACATAAAGTACAATGAATGGACCACTGCGTTACACATAAATACAATGAAATAACCCCTGAGTTACACGAAGTACAATGAAATAAGCCCTGAGTTACATGAAGTACAATGAAATAACCCCTGAGTTATATAAAGTAGAATTAATTGACCACTGAGTTACATAAAGTACAATGAAATGACTCCTGAGTTACATGAAGTACAATGAAATAACCCCTGAGTTACATGAAGAACAATGAAATGAACACGAAGTTACATCCACTGAAATTAAATGACCACTGTGTTACTTGACATGCAATACCTTAATGTATACTGTATGCAACTATAGAGACCTGGGATTAGAGGGCATCAGTTGATGTAGTTATGGTTGTGTAGTTAAAGGAGTTGTCCAGTTTAGAAAATCTATTTTCATATATCATACTAGGTAATTCTTAGTTAATAGAGGAGGGTCCTCTGATGAGGATCCACATCTCTAGGCCACATTGGGAAGTCGCTACAAAGAACATCTCTAGCTTTGGAGGATCTGTCCTGTCCTGCATTACAAATACAACATATTGATATGAACAGACACTGTGTAATATTTCATTTCCTCTGTGATGGCGCTGCATGGAAATTCAACATTTCCCTACAGACTATAGCTGATTTCTGACGTTTACAGCAGGGGACACTTTGTCATTAACTTATTGCCAAAGGATCCTTCTTATGAGTGGGCAATGTACCAAGCAGAGAATCCCTTTAAGAGAGGTGTTGAAAGTAAGTTAATGTGACACCTTAGGAAGGCAGTATAACAGAAGTAGTTACAGGAAAGTCTTGAATGTATTGTGATAGTGTAAGGGATCCGTCAGGGGCGCACAAACAGACACAGACAGCGTGAGGCCCTGACACTGATCCCAACCCCTGTCCCTGCCTTTTGGGGTGCCCGACTCCTTAATAGGTCGGCCCCAACCAGAAGACTGAGCACTATGCTGAATAGCGTGAAAACACAAGATGCAGACAAACAATACAAACACAATAAGGGACGGTCAAGCAAGCCAAAGTCGGTAACTATCGGGAACGCGGTACAAAGTCAGAAGGCAGAAGAATAAACGTGAAACAAGCAGAGTAAGTTAACCAGGAAGGCACAGAATAGAGAGGGCGAGTGATAGGCAGAAAAAGACCAGTATAACAGGCAAGGAGAAGAGACAGAAGAACCCTTAAATACCATCCAGGAGAACTAAGGACAAAGGCAATAGGAGGAAGAAATGGAAGACCAGATAGGAAGGTAGAGCTGTCAATCACCCAGGAGCAAGGAGCCAGGTTAACCCATGGAGTGCTGGAAGATTCCTGGCCCAGGCTTCGGCCAGGAATCAATCAAGATAGCAGGGAGAAAACCCAGTTCACACTATAAATACAAATAAGACACTATGTCAGAAACCACGGCTTACGTCGCATCGGCCGTGGCCGGCGACCAGACCTCAAAGCTAGGGTTCTTTCTGGCATGATCATGACAGATAGTGTACAGAGTATAGGATTTATAATACTTGTAAGTCTATTTTTAAGGATCTTCTGAAGTGCTAAGTCTATAGCAAATACTATTTTCACCGATTCCTACTTTCCTAGGGCAATTAGTAATATAAATACAATCATATACATAAATGTGTGTATATAACAAATCTTTCACATATACCAAATTATTACAGCAAACTTTTCGTAGCACATATATTGTAGAAACTGCCTGTGATGAATGTAAAATATAGTTTGATCCAAGTTAATCACTGAGTCATGTGGGATCAGGGGACCTCACTTAAAATGTGCAGCTAAGCCAAAGGCTCTTAATCAAGGTGTGAAGCATGTGCATGGGAAATAAGTCCTATTTGGGGGATGCTGCTTCAAAGAGCCTTTTACATGCTGCACAGCGCAACGGCCTAATATCAGGTAACTGACTTGTACCTTGTCTGCTATATACTGCTTGTAACTCCATACCCGTATATGCATATCTGACCATTATATATTTCTGTATTCACTGTATGTGTAGTTTTCTGTCGAGTGTGCCCTTTGGGCAATTAAATATTCCAAGTTAATATTGGGCTGCTCTTTTATCTCGATTCACGAATCCCCAAGTCCGTGTTCTTGGTCTTACGTTATACATACCAGGGCTGGTTTCTGGCTCGATATAATAATCCCGATAACTATATTTATATCTAACGAGGAACTGGTGGAAATTTTTTGGACCGCCAGAGTTCTGTTTCACTGGAGCTACTGAAAAGGGGTCTCTCAACCGGACTGGGCTGTGAGCGAGAGTTGTTCAACGCCAGTGGTCTTGTGGTCTATCCTCTCTGACGTATCAGTGAAATGGTATCCAGCTGACCTTACGTACCCTTAGGGGTGGTGGAATGTCACACATTGGGTAATATATTGGGCCGCTGCCAGCGGGTCCTGACACCTTGGCCAAGGAACGGAGGTTGTTCGTGAAACTGCCCTTCTCCCTATTTGCACAATGTTGAAATGTTCAGAAAAGCAGAACATCCTAGGACAGGGGCTTGGTTTTATATTTGTAATTTATTGTTTACATGGTCAAACGCCAGTGCAGACTAGCATCTGTTGGGAAAACAACCAAGCATGTGCAAGACTGCATAAAGCAAAAAACATCTATTAAGAACCTTTTGTTACCAAGCCCTCAAAGGGCTTTTCTCACCAGGCTGTTTCACAGAGCCACAGCCAGCTTCAGACTCACACTTTCTGTTTAGGCTATGGGCGGATCTACCGTAGTGATTGGCATATCAGCTCTGCTATTCCTAGCACAGCCTGTTTACAGTGACACGAGTGCATGAGGTTTATTAACTGTAGGGCACAAGGCTACAGTGCTATAAAGGTTGTTAGCAACTTAGAAAAACAAAGCAAAATCAATAGAGCAATTTATTTGGTAATAGTCTTTATTTAAATTTAGCTACTTTTTTAATCAATGAAACTGGAATACTTTTTAACTTTTTCAACATTATGTACCTTAAAGGAGTTGTCTAACTATGAAGATCATAGTTTAAAATGAGGGGACCAAAAATCTAAGCATGTACATCCTTGGTTAGAAATAAAAGAGAAAAAAGAGTGGGGGGGGGGGGGGCGCTCTATGATGAAGTATGTCCAAGTTGGAAATGTAAGAATAAAATGGTGATGCTCTCCTGGAGCTGTTGTGCATAAAATATAGAGGCACAATGCTCATAGACGCGTATTTGGCTCTCTCCGAGCCCCTGAACGGCAGCCGCTGATCCTTCACTCCGAGACCGATCGCACGGCAACGGGTACGAACAATGTAGAAAATACCAAGGTATAGAAGATGGATCCTTCACCCTGTTCTAGAACAAATGCTTCCTCTCGGATACGAGGATATATTAAAATAAAGTATTTATTCTAATAAAAGATTGTGAAAAGAGCATTTAAACCTTTTCCACATAAACACTAAAATAACGCGTTTCTCGCCGTACACCGGCGCTTCATCAGATACAAAGTGTTACCTTTGTAACACTTTGTATCTGATGAAACTCCGGTGTACGCCGAGAAACGTGTTATTTAGTGTTTATGTGGAAAAGGTTTAAATGCTCTTTTCACAATATTTTATTAGAATAAATACTTTATTTTTAATATATCCTCGTATCAGAGAGGAAGCATTTGTTCTAGAACAGGTCGCAGGATCCATCTTCTATACCTCGGTATTTTCTACATCCTTGGTTACCATTAGCTAAGTGCTATGGTTTAAGAGAATGGGCTGCTTTATTTGTGCTTAGCAACAGTGATTGAGCCCAAGTTGGGTTACGCCCAGCTAAAGCATTACTGGCTAACGGCTGAGCGTTCTGTCCAACCCAGGTCGCGGACGGAAATGTGCAGGCTAAATCGTTTTAGTGAACAGGTCGCGGATGGGAACGCGCAGTGGGATGAGGTCGCAGACGGTAGTGTGTGTACAAGCAACAGCATGCACAGACGAGAAAGAGAGAGGGAGATGAAGAGAGAGAGAACACAGCAGTCCCATGTAAGATGTGCAGTCCCACGTAAATATCATGTGCAGTCCCACGCTAAACACAGCAGTCCCATGTAAGATGTGCAGTCGTACATTGGCCTACACAGGTAAATCTTATGTGCAGTCCCACGCAAAACACAGCAGCCCCATGTAAGATGTGCAGTCTTACATGGGGCTGACGCATGTAAATCTCATGTGCAGTCCCACGTAAACCAATTTTGTGTGTAAAACATAAATAGAGAACACAGCAGTCCCATTTAAAATGTGCAATCCCATGCAAATTACATACAGAGAGAGACCACTGCTGTACTGTGCAGTCCCATGTAATAAAACGTTTGTGAGACAGATGTGAGGTCCCACGTAAACCACTTGTGGGACAGATGTGCCGCCCCATGTAAACACAAACAGATAAAGCGTATAGTTTTGTTCTGCAGATCTGTATAGGTCAGAGGTGTAATAATCTGCAGGATATATCACTGTGTGAGAGAGAGAAAAAAAAAATATCACCCATCTTTCCCAGAGTCCTGAATGTCAAATGCCCATTCTAGTTATAAAGTATGTAGAGAGCGCAAAAAATTTAGATATAAACTATCAAGTTACAATTAGCTTTTCACTTCCAATGATTCCAATGTCAGCTGGGAACCTCTCCCTTTCGCCAGCTCACATAGAATGAATTATGTGCACACTTTGGGGGCGTGTCTACAGAGAGTGAAGATACTCTCTGCTGGGATGAGAAACACGCCCCTCCATTTCACAAGCTCTGCTTGGCAACCAGCATAAAAGGAGGCTAACTGCTGTAACGAGACATCCCCTTTAATTACCAAACTTTTGAACATATCGCATGGCCATGTCTATTTTTTTTTAAAGGGGTTATCCCCTAGGACGGTGTAGGTAAATGTTTTAGGCATATCATGGTGCATATAATATGTTTTTTAAGCACCATGAACATGAGCATAAAAACATCTTATCAACCCAGTGCTGTTAGATTGTAATGTCTTGCATTCATTCTCATGTGTATTGTGTGTTTGTCCAGTTTATTGCAAGAATCATCCTGAAAATCTCTTGTAGCCACACTTAACCATAGCATAAAAGTGCTGGCTTGTATGCCTCTTTTCATTATTTGTGTGTGTTATAATACAACACAGCCTGTGGGGAATTCTTTTAACATTAAACTTCATTAGTTGCAAAAGCAGCAATCCATATCCAATTTTCTTTCCATGTCAGGCTTGTTCATGTATAAATCCAGTTCTTTTGTTGGATACATTTGCAATTAATCCTGTGAACAAAGCAAATGCAAATCTTGTGCTGTCAACCTCACCAATTCCAGCTGATTCTTCTCCTGACTTCCATCCATTACATTGAATAATGAACAAAAATTCCCACATTAAGTCTGACTTAATTTTCTTGAAATAATAGAGACAGAGAGATTCTCAAAAGCACATGATGTCTCATGGTTGTAACATCCTAATTTTATGTCTTTTCAAATGTTTTAAGCAAGATTTAAGCATCAAAGGAAATTAACCTTAAAATTAGTTATCAATATAAAAATGACAAATTTTAAACTACCGTAAATATATCCCATTTAAATAAACCTAATATACAAATGAAATTCACAAGTTATATACATTTTTATCAGATACATATGTCAACCATCTGCAAATAATTCTTAAAAATGTATTGTTTATTTCTAGGACTGCTAGATCACCTGCCATACACAGAGTGTGCTGCATTTTAATAAAGCCCCATAAAACCCAAAAATGCAACAAAAATATGATGATCCGAAGCTCTACATATCTACACTTTACAATATTTTACTCTAGACTTTAAAGGTACTGTATCATCAGAAAATGACTTATTTTTTAACTCATGTTTTTTTAAACAAATTTTATAAGTTTTTATTTTCCATATCACTTTCAATATTTTTTAAAAAATTCTTAAAGTTATGCAGTTTGTACTTTGGTCACTAGGCCTAATAATAGTTTGACATTTCCTGTTCTGTAAAGAAAGATTTTCAGTAGTCTGCTCATGATCAGTACAAGCAGGGTTACACTGAAAGTTGATACCAATGTGTATAGATAACAAAGGATCCACCAGTAACAATAGGAGATAGTCACAGTTCACCCTTTCATCTCCCTGAATTCTGACTTCTTCCTAGGTCACATAGCAGGACTAGAAAACTCTCCTATAGAAGTCAATGGGACTGATCCTGTTCACAGACTCCTATGTTCATGAAGCTGCTGTAAAGCATCTCTCTAATTGCCCTTAAAAGCAGTGCAGGAAATAATGCTGTCTCCACAATCATATACAGACAAACAAATTAAGAATTCTACAATGAAAAATAAAAACAGCTAAGAAGAAAAGAATATGTTTTAATTAGTAAAAACAAATGTAAAACGTGAAACAAAAAAGCCACCAAAACTAAGGCAAAATGTTGTGTGTAAAATCCTCTAATTTTTCCAAATTCTACCCCTCCTCAATATTAAGTATAACAAATTTTAGCTGATTAACCACTTGGATAACAGTTATTGAAAATTCTAATAACATACCCATTAATGTTCCTAGCACTTCAAATATTTTGTAATGCTAATATGCCTAAAAGTAATTTTTAAGTGCTTTTTAGGCATTTTGTTAGCAATTTAAACACTTTGGGCATGTATATATGGCACAGCCCTGGTCTCAAAATTAGGTGCATTATTGGACGCCCGCGGCACTTTGTAATGCGCCTGAGATTGGTGGGCATTCTGGAGGCGTGTCACACCACAACCGTATGATTCTAAACATTTATGACTGTAGGATGGCAAAACCAGGTGCATTACTGCTAGAACAGGCAGACCAAGTTACAATTGGTTTACCTGAGCCTGAGATGTCATTTTGGAGCTAGAAAGCGCCAGATCTATGACCCACAGTAGAACAGGTTCATACATTCAGGCACATTCTACACTACTAATGCACGCAATAAAATTGACGCCTGGGCGCAAAAATTCATACAGGTGGCCCTTTATTTTTATCAAATGTGCTGTGGCTGGATGTTACTTTGAATTCATTGAACCATTTATTTTCCTGCAGGGAACATATCTTCTAAAGGGCCGTTCACACGGCTTATTTCGGCACGGATTGGCGCCGTACTGCGCGCCGGATTTGTGCTGCAGTACGGCGCCAATCCGTCGCAGTACTTACGGTAATCCGCCGGGTGGGGAGAAACTGACATGCACATTATCCACGCGCAATACGCGCCGTGGATAATGGAAGTCTATGGGGCCGGCGGGCCGCGCCCCCGCCCCTTATTCACACCGGAATTGCGAGCGCAATCCGGCTCGCAATTCCGTCTTGAATAAGCCGTGTGAACACGGCCTAACTGTGGTCCACCTTCCTGTACAGCTTCAACTTCTTAACTGCCACACACTTAGGGCGACATGTATGAGTGTTGGCGCTGACAGGCCAGTTCTAAGTAGCTTTAAGGCAGTGTAGAATGCACCAGAATCTATGAACCTGTTCTTCTGCAGTTCATACATACAGGCACAGTCTAGTGCCACTATGACAAGTCTGGCTCAGGCAGATCACCTTTACCCTGGTCTGGCTTTTCTGTTCTGAGCCTAGGTTTGGTATCCAAGAATCATAAATGTGTCTAATTCTAAGAATGTGGTGCGACACGCCCCAAATCGTCGGCGCATTAAAAAGTGTTTGGGATACGACTGTTCATACACCTATTGAACAGGGCTACTACAGCTTTTGATGCCAGAAAACTAGTGCAGCCCTGTTCCTACATGTCGCCCTTAGAATCCATACAAATCTGATAACATTCATTATCTGTTTCCCTTATCTATGTTAACTGTGTGCAATGGAACTCTCAATAGTGTGAAACAAATTTACCTTTTCTTTGCATCCCTGTCAGCATTTCTCGGCCTTGTGGACTGATAAGGCAGATAGAATTTTTGGTGAGTGGATATGCTGTATAATGCATCCCCAGACTACACTTCCTTAAAAGGGTTGTCTTACAGCATGGTTTCATCCTACCTTGGTTTTCTGTTTTGACTTTTCAAATCAGGGGTGTGATTATCGGCTTTCTCTTCTCCCCCCTCCGCTCACCTAGGTAACGTCATCATGCCACCCTAAGTTGTCGTGTTCACTCCCGATGCATTAGCCTTAGCATTGGAAGCAAGAGCATCTCTGTGGTCCAGACAAACCACAATGATGAGTAAGTTTGTCTAGATAGTGGTGTTTCTGTCCACTGCCTCCTGAACAGGTGGAGGTTCGGATTGTCTCCTTAAAAAATTAATGTTGAAGCTTGCAAATTAAATAATAAACATTTTAGCCATTCATCATTATTAAAAATTCTGTGCCAATTCTGTGCCATTTTTGTCTTAGCTGCTACCTTAGTGTAGAGCTCGTTGCCAGGGGATAAGACCATATTTTTGTGCGTAGAATGCGCCTGAATCCATGAACCTGTTCTTCTGTGGGTCATAGATTTAGCACTTTCTAGCTACAAAGTGACACATCTGGCTCAGGTGAAACCACTTTTGAAGTGGTCTACCCTTTCCAGCAGTAATGCACCTGGATTTGCCACACTAAATATATAAATGTGTAGATTCGTGCAGTTGTAGTTCTACACGTCTCTAGCACACCTCCTGATCTCAGACGCAGTACAAAGTGAACGGGGCTGCACTAGTTTTTTGGCTGAAAAGACGCTAGACTCCTGTCAGAGCCCCGTTCATACATGTCGCCCTTAGGGTATATATATATATATATATAATATATAATATATATATATATATATATATATATATATATATATATATACGGCTTATTTTGGAGAGCATTTTGCCGTGTATTTCGCGGCATTGTGCCCCAAATTATGGTAATCCATAGCTTTCATAGAGAATTATGGATTACGCCTAGTGTTGAACGATTATTATCGACAAAGTTGAAATCGGAAAAGGTTTTTATGGTGATCGAAATTTTTAGATCATGCGATAATTAAGGCTAAAATCTGTGCATCATCTATTAAGATCGCGCCATTTTCGGCGCTTCCTGTAATTTTGGCAGCCAGCAACTCAGATTACAGAATAGAGCAGGGTGTAATGTGTGTGCGACGTCATGACTGGGATGTGTATGTTTGCGATTGGCTGGAAAAATCACATGACCTCGTTTTACATAACACAGCGTTTCCTGTTCAGCCTCAGTGTCTCTCAGCGTCTCATAGGAGTAGGATGTGCGCTCTGCCTGTGGCCAAACAGCTCAGCGAAATTATTCTATTTCTGCACAGAGAAACCTCTACTATTAGCTGTGATCCTTACAATTTAGTTAGATTAGAGATTGGAAGATTTTATGTAGTTAGGTAGAGAATTTTAAAGGAGCATCTACCGCTGTAAAGTCACGGAGGAGCGGGGGGGTGGGGGGGGGGCCCGCGGGCGAACACAGACAAGCTCTATAAAGAACACTGGATAAAGTTCACCAAGACTTAGTGTAGACATTGCACTGCAATATCTTTATTATTAACAGTTTGCTATTGAAATATTTCCTGGATATGGGCAGCCTGAACTTATATTAGGATACACATCATTTCTAGTAACTGCAGGTCTCTGTGTTAGATAGGTGTTCATTTTCAATTTTACCCATTCCACCTTTGTTCATATATCCACCTTGCACTTAAATCTGAAAACAGCAATTTTATAGTCACCACAGGTGAATTGAAAGGTGCAAAAAATACCGTGTATTATACGAAAACATAACAGATACGTGTTTTTTGACTTTGGCGCACTACAGCTTTGTTCATTGACGCAGCTTGCACGTAAATCTGAAAACAGCAATTTTATAGTCTCCACAGGTGAATTGAAAGGTGCAAAAAATACCGTGTATTATATGAAAACATAGCAGATACCTGAATGTCGGCATTGCCAGGCTTTTGGCCTTGGAAATGTTGCCTTTCCGTCTGGTGGACACAGATGGGTTCCGCCACGTCATGGCCCTTGCCTGCCCCCAATACCAGATGCCAAGCAGGCATTTCTTTGCCAGAAAAGCCGTCCCTGCCCTGGCCAGCCACGTGTCATCTAAAATTTCAAGCGCTTTGTCTGCATCTGTGGCCGGAAAAGTCCATCTGACCACCGACACATGGAATAGTAAGCACGGCCAAGGCTGCTATATCTCTGTGACAGCTCACTGGGTGAGCTGGGTGGATGTCTCTGGTGGTGACGGTGGCTCTCAGGCTCGGCGCACGCTCTTCAAAACCGCAGGGATGGTGCAGAGCTCTTTCCCCCAAGGTCATTATCTGTTTCCCTTATCTATGTTAACTGTGTGCAATGGAACTCTCAATAGTGTGAAACAAATTTACCTTTTCTTTGCATCCCTGTCAGCATTTCTCGGCCTTGTGGACTGATAAGGCAGATAGAATTTTTGGTGAGTGGATATGTTTTATAATGAATCCCCAGACAACACTCCCTTTAAAAAGGGGTTTTTTTAAAACAGCATGGTTTAATCCTATTTTGGTTTTCTTTTTTTGACTTTTCAAATGGGGGGTGTAAATTTAGGGTTTTCTCTTTTTCCCCCCCCGCTCCCTAGGAACGTCATAAACCCAAACCCTAAGTTGTCGTGTTCACTCCCATGCTTTTACCCTTAAGCATTGGAACAAGGAAATCCCCTGGGCCCAAAGACAAACCAAATGATGAGTAAGTTTTTCAGATAGGGGTTGTTTTGTCCATCCCTTCCTGAACAGGTGGAGGTTCGGATTGTTTTCCTTTAAAAAAAATTAATGTTGAAGCTTGAAAATTTAAAAATAAAAAAATTTTTAAAGCCATTCTCATTTTTTAAAAAATTCTTTTCCAATTCTTTTCCAAATTTTTGTTTTTAGTGCTTCCTTAGTGAAAGACTCGTTCCCAGGGATAAGCCATATTTTTGTGCGTAAATGCCCCTTTGGAATCCATGAACCTGTTTTTCCGTGGGGTCATAAAATTTAGCACTTTCTAGTTTACAAAGTGAACACCCTGGCTCGGGTTTGAAACCATTTTTGAAGGGGGTCCCCCTTTTCCCGGGCATAAGGGCACCTGGTTTTGCCACAAAAAAATTTTATAAATGAAAGATTTGCAGTTGTAGTTCACACGTCTTTTAGCACCCCTCCTGATCCAGACGCAGTAAAAAAGTAAACCCGGGGCCCTGAAACTGGGTTTTTTTTGGCTAAAAAAGCGCCGGGACTCCGTGGGGAACCCCGGGTTCTTTACATGTCCCCCTTTAGTTAATTTTAATTTATATAAATAAATTTTTATATATATAAATATATATATTTTTATACGGCTTATTTTGGGAGAGCATTTTGCCCGTATTTCGCGGTGTTTTGGGCCCCAAAAATTTTTGGAAATCCATAGCCCCTCATGGGAAAATTTTAGGGAAAAAAACCCTATTTTGGGAGCAAATTTTTAAGGGACAAAGTTAAAAATGGGGAAAAGGGTTTTTTATGGGGGGAATCGAAATTTTTAGATCATGCGAAAATTAAGGCTAAAATTTTGTAAAAACATCTTTTAAAGGGAACGCCCCCCTTTTGGGCCCCCCGGCCCCTGAAATTTTTTGGGGCAGCCACAAATCAGATTACAGAATAGACAGGGTGAAATTTTGTGTGCGGACGTCATGAGGGGAAATGTTTAGTTTGCGTTTTGGCTGGAAAAAAAACACACCCCGTTTTTTACATCAAAAAGCTTTCCTGTTCGGGCCTCAGGTCTTTTCGTTCTCAAGGATGGGAAACTTGCTTTCCCGCCTGTGGCCAAAAGGGGCTCGGGCGAAATTTTTCAATTCTGCACAAGAAACCCTCAAACAAACTTTTGATCCTTAAAATTTTAAGTTAGATTAGAGATTGGAAGTTTTTTAAGGTAGTTAGGTAGAAAATTTTTAAAAGGAGAAATCTATCGCTGTAAAGTGGGGGGGAGCGGGGGGGGGGGGGCCCGGGGGCGGGGACACAGCAAGCCTAAAAAAGAACACTGGATAAAGTTCACCAAGTTTTTTAGTGTAGAAAATTGCACTGCAATATCTTTTTATTAACAGTTTCCCTTTTGAAATATTTCCGGATTTCCCCCACCCTGAATTTAAAAATTAGGTTTCACTTCATTTCTAGTAACTGCGGGTTTTCTGTTTTAGTTTAGGTTTCATTTTAAAATTTTACCCATTCCCCCCTTTTTTCATATATCCCCCCCTTGAAACTTAAATCTGAAAACAGAAATTTTTAAAGTAAACCACAGGTAAATTTGGGAAAGGTGAAAAAAATACCGGGAAATTAAAACGAAAAACAAAACAGATACGTTTTTTTTGATTTTGGGCCCCACTACAGCTTTTTCATTGCCAGTTTTGCACTTTAAATCTAAAACAGAAATTTTTATAGTCTCCACAGGTGAAAATAAAAGGTGAAAAAAAATCCCGTGTATTTTTTATGAAAAACAAAGCAGATACATTTTTTTTTTGCTTTGGCGCACTACAGTTTTTGTTAAATTGATGCAGCTTGAAACGTAATTTTAAAAAAAAAAAAAATTTTATATCCCCACGGGTTTAATTTGGGAAAGGTGCAAAAAAAAACCGGTTTTTTAAAAACGAAAACAAAAACAGATAATTTTTTTTTGACTTTGCCGCACACAGCTTTTGTTCATTGACCAGTTTTGAAAGGGAAATCGAAAACAGCAATTTTATAGTCACCACGGTTAATTGAAAGGTGAAAAAAAATACATTTTATTATCCGAATACATTTCAATACTTTGTTTTTTTATTTTTGGCGCAATACAGCTTTCTTCTTGACGCAGCTTGAAACGAAAATTTTAAAAACAGCAATTTTATAGTCACCACAGGTAAATTTAAAAGGGTGAAAAAAATACCATGTTTTAAATACGAAAACTTTAAACAGATGGTGTTTTTTGATTTTTGGCGCACTACAGCTTTTTTTCATTGACGCAGCTTGCACAAAATCTTAAAACACAAATTTAAGTCCCCCCCCCACGGGGTTAATTAAAAAGGTGCAAAAAATACCGTTTATTTAAAAAAAAACATAACAGATACATGTTTTTTTTGATTTTGGGGCGAAACTACAGCTTTTTTCGGGGGGGGGGGGGGGGGACGCGCTTGCACGTAAAATCTGAAAACACCCAATTTTTAGTCACCACAGGAAAAATTAAAAGGTTTGAAAAAAATACATTTTATTATCCGAAAACTTTTCGGGATACGTTTTTTTTTAAATTTTTTGGCACACTAAAAGCTTTGTTCATTGACGCAGCTTGCATTTAAATCTTAAAACAGAAATTTTATATCACCACGGGTGAATTAAAAAGGTGAAAAAAATTTCCCGGTATATCCCGAAAACAAAACAGATACGGGGTTTTTTTGCATTTTTGCCATTCCGATTTGTTGATAGAACACCTTGATTTAAAATTTAAATTTCCACAATTTTGTTTTGTTTTAAGGGGGAATTTTGAAAATAGCGTGATTTGCCGTTTTTTAATAAGAGACTTTCCCAAAACAAATTCCATCCCCTTCTAAAATTTTTTATATTTTGAAAGGGAGCAAAAATTGCAGGTGGTAAGCAAAGCAAAGGGGGGGGAAACCCACATGGGGGTTAAAAGGTATGAAAAAGGGTGCCCCTTCCTGTGCGGCGACAAAAATCCCATGCCAGGGGGATCCTCGGGTTGCAGGACCGTCAGGCCTGTCATCGTGGGTCGGGGCCCCAGTAATTCAGTAACGAAAAAGGGGTCCCCAATCTGCCCTTCAGGGGTTAATGCAACCTGCATCCACCAGTCTTACCACCTGTCCTCCCAAAGTAAAGGGCCACAAAGTCGTCAAAGTTTCATCGGGCACCCGTCCAACTTTGAAGCAGCCAAAATTAACTCGAGTACCCACCACGTGGAAATTCCATTGCTGAAGACCTCTTTGTACAAAATGCGGTTGGGGTCAGAAGCCATGTTAAAAGATCAAGAGGATGATTTATTTGCTCTGACCCCCGGGTTTCTGATGCCATCAGGGGAGGAAAAGGGAAGCTTTTAAAGGGCAAAAATCCCGGGGGGTCGGCAACGCCTTGCAGGCCCTCTTCTTGTAGCCACACTTCTGGATGCAAAAAAGTCGGGGAAACCCAAAGTCACCTGTGTTGATGATGAGGGGTGATGACAAACATCGTGGTTTTTTTCCGCGGGAATTTTGTTTGCGAGCGCTTCTTTCAGGGAAACAGGGGGAAGGGACGTTTTTTTGGGGTATTTGTAAATGGGGTCCCCCAAAAAAAAAGGGGAAAAGAGGGGGGTCCCCAGAAGTCCGTGATATGATTCCGCCAGCCAGGGTCGGGCGCAAACCCCCCCTCCTCCTTACGCCGTCAAAAAGGTCCAGGACCTCTCAACCCTTTGGGCCTTTTTTGACAAGCCTCGGGTTTCCCACCCACCCGGGTTCATATGCCCCCCTTTCCCATAAACGCATAAGTAGAGGCAAAACTTTAAAGGGGGTTTAAAACCACCCCCAAAAATGTCTATCACATGCACAAATGATGATTTTTAAATGGGGGGAAACATTTGGCCCAAAAAAAAGGCCAGACCGCCCCAAAGCCCCCAAACCCAAACGTCACCCCCTCTGTTCCGCTCCTCCTCCCCCCCCACCCCCAAAAGGGGTTTCCTAAAGCTCCCCAATGTCTCCCCCAGGGGGGGGTTTCCGATGGGGATCAGCCCCCTTTCCCCATCCTCCACCGTCCCCCAAGTCCCACCAGCCCCAAACCAAGGACCCACCCTTTTAACCTTTTTCCTTCCGCCATTTGACGACCTGCACGCCGTACAGGGGGCCAGTCTAGCGGGCCAGCCTTCTTTTTCTTCCGGTTTTGGGAGCAAAGAAAAAAATTAAAAACCCCAAACCACCCCCAAACCCAAAAAAGCCTAAATGTGGGCATTCCCAGTTTTTCCCTTTGGAAATGTTTCCCTTTTTTCCTTTCGGGGTGGACACAGATGGGTTCCCCACGTAATGGCCCTTGCCTCCCCCCAATCCCAAAAAATGCCGAGCAGAAATTTCTTTCCCAGAAAAGCCGTCCCTTCCCTGGCCAGCCCCCCTGCCCATCTAAAATTTCAAGCGCTTTGTCTGCATCTGGGGCCCGGGGAAAACCCCAATCTGCCCCACCACACATGGAATAGTAAGCAGGGCCCAAAGGGCTGTTTTAACTTTTTGTGAAAAGCTCACGGGGTGACCCGGGGGGTGGATGTCTTGGGGGGTGACGGTGGCTCTAAAGGCTCGGGAAACCCCCCTCCTTCAAAAACCCCCCCCCAAGGGGATGGGGCAGAGTTTTTTCCCCCCAAGGTCCTCTGGTGGCATCACTTGCCCAGAGAAACCAACCCGGTTTTAAAATTAAATTTTGCCCCTTTAGCCCGTCCCCAAAAGGTCAGGAGCTGGGGACGGCTCCCCCCGCAACGAGACCGAGCGCGGGCTGAGGCCCAAAAACCCTTTTGTGCCGGGGCAGGTGGAAAAGCGATAAGGGGCGAAATCTGCGGGCCCGCCCAAAAGGGACTGGTAGGCTGGAGACACCCCTTTTGCCGGGCCCTTTTTTAAGGGTTGAACCTGGTCGTCCAGAAATTTCTAAAGAGCTACCCCGGGAGGGCTGCCTGCAGAAAAAAAGGGTCGAGGCTGAGGGTTTGCACTTTTTCCCCCGTTCGCACCCTGCCCCCATCCCCCCCCGGGTGCGGGTTTCAAACGTGCTCCGGCCTCCCCGTCAAAACCCTCTCATTGTTTACGTGGCAACCCCGCGGAATTCCCCCTCCAATGCTCCCCGATTGTGCCAGCGCGCAATGCCATTAGCAGTAAAGAAGTGACACATTGGCCCCGACAAAGCAGCGGGGCGGACCTTGGGGGTGTTTTGGGCCCCCGAGAGTGGGGGGGGTAAAAAGCTCTGCAAAAATCCTTTCCAGTTTTAAAAAAGCCCCCAAAAAAGGTCATGCGGGCAAATTTCCCCTTTAGCATGACATTGTGGGGGATCTTTTGTTCTGTAACGTTTGTTGGACACTCTGAAACAAAAAGGTCCCCCAGCGACGGGGGAGGAACGGGGAAAAAGATGCGGACCCCGGAGCCCTTTTTCTCCCTCAAATCCACAAGGCCCCACAGGTTTTTACCCAAAAATTTAATCGGTTTTCATTAAGGGAAATGGGTTTGGGGGCCAGAGCTAGTTGCAAGGTGGGGCATCAGCTCCCCCGGGGGCATCATCTCAGGCAAGTCAGGGGTGTGTTGAAACTGGCCAAAAGGGAGCGGGAGGAGGAGGAGGGGGAGGATTTTTTCCTAGGGCACCGAGTTACTGGGCGTCCCTTTCCTTTGGGAAAAAGGTTTGGGGCGAATTTGAGGCGGAAGGGGGAGGAGGATGAGGAAGATCGTTTGCTAGTCCCCCTCGAACCCCGAGGCTTGGGAAAATCAAAATCCATCTCTTTTCCCTGATTTCTTGGATGTCCAAATTTTCCTTTCCCAAAATTTCCCCGCATTAAAAAACCCTCAAAATGAACAACAGTTACTGGGTGGGCCCCCCCTCCCGGATTCCCCCCAAACAAAAAAAAACTCCCGGACTTTCCCTTTCCCCCCACCCAAAAAAGAGAGTAAAATGCAGGAAATGGAGGGTCTTTCTGATTGAAACCCTGGAGGGCATCTGTTTTAAATTTTTACGTTCTTCCCAAAAGTCACGGGTGGAAAAACCGGGGCCCGCGACGTTTAAGCAAATAGCGTGCCCCAAATAGCCGTTTTGCGGCAGGGAGCAGCAGCAGGGGAAGGGGGCCAAAAAGCCTAATGGGTGACCTCGGCAAACCCTTTTTTTTACCACCCCCAAAACATGCAATGGGGAGGGGAACATAAAAACACCCAGAGAAACCCGCCCTTTAAAATCCATGGGGCAACGAATATCTGCGTCTAAACCGTGTTTTTTGTATGTGTTCCCGGGCCCAATAACTTCTGGGAATTTCCCAAAAAGGGCGAATGGCCGAGCTGGGTCGCCACGCCATAGAGGGTTGCCCCGCCCAGCAGCCAGAGCATATCTGAGCGGGGGCCTTCAGCAAAAAGCCGGAAAGGGGTCATTCAGACAAACGCATCCGGTTTTTCCCCAATAATGTGGGAAACGTTTGGGCTTTATCAAGATGAATTTAGGCTTTGGGCTCTGATTAAGTTGTGGCCCCAAAAATTTCGAGGCACCGATTAGGGTTTCCTTTTTTTTTACTTTTTCCCTTCCTTTTCCAAACACAAAATTTGGGCCCCCTTTAAAAACTTATTTTTAAAAAATAATTTTTTTACTGCAATTTTTAAAAAACCCTTTTCCCCAAAAGTTTTTATTTTGTGGTTTTGGGTGTTTAGGAGACGTAAAAAAAACCCCAAAGGGTTTTATGACAAAACCATATTCCATATTTCTCCCTTTTTCTTTAGAAATTTTTTTCCCTGTCAATGGTTTTTGGGGGGTAATGTTTCCTCAAAAATTTTTTAAAAGTGGCTGAGAAGTCATTTTATAATTTTTTGGGGGCATGTTTCTGTGAATCCCGCAAAAATTATGGGCCTTTGGAACAGGGAAAGGGCTTTTAAAATGGCAAATTTTTCCCCCACAATTTTTAAAATTTGGGTGAGGGAAATCAATTTTTTTATAATTTTTTGGGGTCCCTGTTCTGTAGTAAAAGCAAAAAATTTTGGTCCTTTGGAACAGAAAAAGGCTTTTAAATGGGGTTTTTTTCCCCCACAATTTTTTAAAAAAGTTTGGTGAGAATCCCTATTTATAATTTTTTGGGGGCATTTTTGCTGGAAGGGGTAAAGCTTTTAAATTTTGGTCCCTTTTTAACAAAACGTGGCTTCTAAGTGGCAAAATTTTACCTAAAAATTTTTTAAAAGTGGCTGAGAGTCATTTTTAAAAATTTTTTGGGTCATGCTGCTTTAAAACAGCAATTCTACAGGGGCCTATTCTAAAAAAAAGTTTTTTCTAATAGACATTTTTTCTTCAAAATTGTCAAAAGTGGCTCATGGGGCATGTTTTTGAAATTTTTGGGGGGATTTTTCCGTGAATTTCTCTATACTGCGGTCCTATTCCCAAAAAAAAAGTTTTTTCTAACAGACATTTTTTTCTTCCCCAATTGTCCAAAGTGGCTCAAAAAGGGGATGCTTTTTAATTTTTTGGGGGCATTTTGCTTGAAAAAGCAGCTAAATACGGTTTCCCAATTTTAAAAAAAAGGGTTTTTTCTAACAGACATTTGTTCTTCACAAATTTTCCCCAAATGGCTCAAGGGTCCAAAGTTTGAATTTTTGGGGGGATTTTTTCGTGACATGCAGCTAAAACTACAGGTCCCCATTAAAAAAAAATGGGGTTGGGGGGTTTTTAAAAAGGGCATTTGTTCTTTACAAAAAAACAAAGTGGGTCAAAGGGTGATGGGTGGGGTTCAGAAAAAAGAATAGGAAGGGCACTTTTTAATGGAAAACAAATTGCAAAATGACTTGTTTTTGCAAAATCTTTAACATAGTAACAACCCTGTAATTGGGGACAAACCCCCCTTTAAAATAAATTTAAAAAAAAAGAAACAAAGAAATGGGGGATTCCCTCCTAAAATTTTTAAAAATTTTGTTTTTTTAAAAATTAAAGTACTTAAAAAAATTTTCAAAAAAAAAAAATAGCTGTTAAAAAAATTTCCCCTGAATTGTCAAGGGAGGTACAGGAAAACCCTTTACCAATGTAGGTTATTCAGAGGGGGCATTTTGGGGTTTGGAGCACGGACAGAGAACAAAGTAAAGACCATTTCCTCCAGCACGTTGAGGGAAAAAGAGGGAAAAAAAATGCCAAAAAAAAGGGGACCTGGGTGTAACAGGAGGGGTTTTAAACCCCAGTATTTCCAAAATGGAAAATCAATTTTTTTCCCCACCCATACGGGGGGGCAAGCGCTACCCAAAGGGGCTTACTGTGTACCTTTAGGGAAAGGTGGGGTTTTTCACACTTCCGCTTTCCCCACTCTCTTTAGCACGGGGCAGTTTTCCCTTGCCGCTTTATAGGGGATTTTAACCCCGCGTGTTTTAAAGATGGGGGCCCAGCCCGGGGGCTCAACCCCCACCCACTGTAACTCCGGCCCCGGCCCCGCTGTGGCACAGGACAAAGGTTTTAGTCAATGTCCCGTTCAAATAAAATTGGGGGTTGAAAGTCCTTTTTTTCCCGGGACTTTTTTAAATTTTGGGGGGAGACAGGTTTTAAAGGCATACTGCGATCCGGACAGGGATAGGGCCAAAGTCCAGTTTAACTAAAAAAGTTGGTTGAAAGACTCCCCTTTTTTCCCGGGACTTTTTAATCTGGGGGTCAGACAGGTTTAATTTGGGCATACTGGGGACCAGGCAGGTTTTAGCAATGTCCGTTCAACTAAAATGGTGGGGTTTAAAACCCTTTTTTCCGGGACTTTTTAATCTGGGGGCAGACAGGTTTAAAGGTCATACTGCGGTCCAGGACAGGTTAAAAGTCAATGTTTCCCGTTCAACTAAAAAAGGTGGTTGAAAAAATCCTTTTTTTTCCGGCACTTTTTAATCTGTGGGTCAGACAGTTTAAGGGTCATGCTGCGGTCCGGACAGGGGTTTTTCAATGTCCAGTTAACAAAATGGTGGTTGAAAGAAAATTTCCCCCTTTTTCCGGCCCCTTTTTAATTTTGGGGGGGCCCAAAAGGTTTAAAAGGGCATTTCTGCGGTCCCCGGACAGTTCTAGTCAATTGCCCTGAAAATAAAAAGGTGGTTGAAAGACTTTCCCTTTTTCCCGGCACTGTTTAAATTTTGTGGGTCAGGGCAAGGGTTTAAGGGTCATGGGTGGGTCCCGGACAGGGGTTTTTCAATGTCCCGTTCAAATAAAATGGTGGTTTAAAAAACTCCTTTTTACGGCACTTTTTAAACCCGGGGGAAAACAGGTTTAAAAAGGTCATACTGCGGGGCGGAGGACAGTTTAGCAATGTTTGTTTAACTAAAAAGGGGTTGAAAAAACTTTCCTTTTTTTGGCACTTTTTAAACTGTGGGGCAGAAAAGGTTTAAAGGTCATGCTGGGGGTCCCGGACCGGGGTTTTTTCAATGTCCATTCAAATAAATTTGGGGGTTCAAAGACTACTTTCCTTTCCCGGGACTTTTTTAAACTGTGGGTCATGCCAAAGGGTTTTTTGGGTCATGCGGTTTCCAAAGGGCAGGGAAAAATTTAATTTTCCAGTTTTTAAATAAAAAGATGGTTCAAAAAAATACTGCCCTTTTGGGCACCTTTTTTTAAATTTTTGGGTATCAGGGTTTTAAGGGGCAAGCTGTGGTACAAGACAGAGATAGTGATTTGGTTTTTTGTGACTTTTTTTTTTGTGGGGTTTTTTAGCCTAAGTGTTGTTTCCCAAGATTAAGGGAGGTATCCATTTGACTGTTGGGCTGTTAAATTTCCCGCTTCTCCAGCCCTGGTTTTTGGTGTAAGAATGAAGGGGGTTTCCTTCCCATAGACTTTTAAAGGGCCCTCGGGGATGATCGGGCTAACGGAAAACCCTTTTCGTTGGGGGCCCATGTCGATAGCCAACAAAACGTCCAAAAATAATTACGCCCCGTCCCCCCCGGGGGCGTACAATAAATCATATTGGGAAAAGCGCCCGGGAGATAATAAAATTTTTTGATTTTTTTATGGGGCCGGGGGGGAGTACGCGCGGCCTCCCCCGGAAAAAACCACGGGTGTATTGCGGGGGCGCTGGGACCGACGAAATAAAACTTGTGAAAATACCCTTTAAAATTTAAATTTTTCATCAAAAAATTTTAAAAAAAGATTTGTTTTAAAACTTTGTCCACAATTTAAAAACCTCAGGTTTTTCACCCCGCCCGCCTGGGGCCCAAACCCTAGTTTTTTTTAAACCCCCCTTTATCTACAAATGGGATAGCTTTTCCTGAGATTTTCGGGGGACTTTAGGTTTTTTGAAAACCGCTTTAAAATTTGATGTACAAATGTGCTGCATTTGAAGCAATTTAAAAAATCAATGCTGTAGTCTATTTTTTACCATCGGGGTTTAAAAACGGGCCCCCAAAATTTTCACAAAGCTGTATACCCGGGTTTTTAACTTTGGATTTGTTAAAAACCAAAACCCACCAACGGCTTTTGTGCAAATTTGCGGCAAAAACTGTGGTCCTGCAACAGTCAAGCAATGTCAAAATGCCGTCGAATTTTGGACAGCATCTTGACAATGCTGTGTGGACTTAGCTTATGGATTTACCGTTCCCTTTCTGAACAATCTCCCTTTTTTATTGGCAATTTAAACCCCTGCCCCCCCAAACATGTCCGGGGAAATCAAGGTCTGGGACATGTTGAGTCTTATTTGGTCTTCCTTTCAGGATTAAAGGGCCCTTTTTTAAGATTTTAAACCCTCCTTAGACCAAAAGTCTCAATCTAGGTAAATATAAATCAGCTGATTTCTTTACATGTGCTAAGCCATGATAATTCTTTGCAAGAAGATGAAAAAAAAGAAACTCTAGCAGGGGAAAAGCTCACTTCAGAAGATCCTTTAAAACCCCTTATAACCCTCTCTGGGGTTAAAGGGTTTAAAAAAACAAATTTCATTTTTATACAATTAAAGTAGTCATTGGGAAAAATTTGTATAAAAAATGAACATTTTTTGGGGAGTGTATCTGTAATTTTCCCCACACTCCAGCAGCACTCATGCAGACCCAAACCCGAAAACCCCCTACCCTTCGGGTTGATTGTCTTTGTACTCCCAGCTGGGTTTCCGCCACACACACTTTACACCCTCTTTAACCAAATAAATGTATCTTTTTCTTATTAGACCCAGGACATAGGTTTTTTTGTAAAATTAAAGTCCTTATTTTGCTTGTCTTTTAGCAAAAAGGGTTTTCCGGCTTTCTTGTGATCCTTTTTTAAAGAGGGGTTTTTTGGGAAAAAAAAGCAATGGGGACCAAAAATGATTCAGTTTTGGGAGCATATATTGAGCACTGACCGGTGACCTCCCAACCCCTTTTAACCTCTACAGCAATGCTGGCAGCCCTTATACGTCTATTTTGAAAAGACAACATCTGGATACGATGATGTGGTCTGTTCTGAGTGGAACTTGTCTTGTTAAATCACTGCATAGTGTTGGCCACCGTGCTGCAGCTCAGTTTCAGGGTGTTGGCAATCTTCTTGTAGCCTAGCCTTATGTACAGCAACAATTCTTTTTTTTTCTGATCCTCACAGAGTTCTATGCCATGAGGTGCCATGTTATTTTGAAGGCACACCAAATTAACATTTTTATACAAGCTGTACACTGAATACTTAACATTGTATCAAAGTGTTATATTTTCATTGTTGTCCAATGAAAATATATATAATAATAATAATAACAAAAATTTGATGGTGTACTCACTTTTGTGAGATACTGTAAATCAGATAAACTATTTCTCTGAAAGATTATAGCTACCTTAATTTCTCAAAGTACATCGTGCCGGTGGCCAGTCTACATCTTTGGCAGAGAGCTTTGTGCAATGCAGACTTCTTGTCATCTCCTTATATGTTCACCTGGCATTATAGAATTCCAGAATAGTCCTCAGATGACACCTTCTTTTGGAGGTCGATTTTTAGGTCAGTATAGAAAATTCCTCCCTATGGGGTTTTATTGCTACAGCATCATAATTGTGCTGTTGATAGGGATGCTAGGGAAGTAAGGGTAAGGTTTAGAATATAAATCTGATTTCCCTTAGTTCTGTCAGCAGCACATGGCTCCCTTCCTATTTTTTAGGCAATCTAATACTTCAAGATATATAGTGGTCTATTGTATAGCATATGCTCTCATCAGATGTTTTAATTGTCCTATCAGTCCACATGGCATAGAAATCCCCACTATTATGCTGCTAATAAAGCTAAGAACTATATTCTAAATCTTACACTTATAAACAAGTACATTTTTCTTATATTTGCAGACCAAGGATCATCAGGGTGAAGGAGTAGGGGTATACTTTTCTTTTAATTCACAAATAAACTTTATTTGTAGAATCATAAGTAGGTACAAATATATGAGTGGTAGACAGTAAATATATTCATAATAACATGTACATCCATGTGACGAGAAAAAAAAAAGGGGGAAGGAAAAAGCCAATAAAGATACAGATACATTTGTACATTCAAAATTTGCCAACTGAAAAGAAGAGGGGGCATAAGAATGCCTAGACATCCAAGTACCTAAATATCATAGCAGAATGAACAGTACTAATCCTGCAACAAGCAGGGTCATAATAATAACCATGAAAAATAGTACAAATAATGAAGAAGGAATCTGAACTATTTGTCATTGTTTATCATTATTCATCTCGCACATCCAGTGCCTTGCGCCAGTATTCGTCCTCCTTGAACTTTTCAGCCTTTTGCCACATTTCAGGCTTCAAACGTAAAGATATAAAATTTTAATTTTTTGGTGAAGAATCAACAACAAGTGGGACACAATTGTGAAGTGGAACGAAATTTCTTGGACATTTTAAACTTTTGTAAAAAATAAAAACTGAATAGTGTAATAGGATCTGTGCAGGATATAAAGTTGGGTCAGCCTGTCATTGTAGTTAGAGGAGACATGTCTAGGTGAGGACACACCCGATTCCCAAGTCTCGGCTTTTAAGGGGCTTAAGTCACCCTCCCAGCGAATCCTAAGGACCTCCATATGTCCCTCTATAGCTCTATTGCTTTGAGCGAAATAAGAGTGTAAAAGCCGAAGGCCATATGCCCAGAAGGTGGGGAAAGAATCAATTGAGGGACCAGAAATTGACTAAAAGTTATTGGAGAGTGGGCATATTGGGACGTAATTGCGTGCTTCATTACTAAGATAGGTAAAAATCTGAGATGACGGTAGACCGAATGTTTGGAAACGACCTAATACCTGAAGCAGAGCAGATCTGAGAAATGTGCCAAATACCCATAGCCCACCAGCTCACTTCATGGGACAAGCCAAGTAGCCCCGGAAATGTCTTGTTATGCCAGATCGGGGAAAATGAATCAATACCCTCGGTATAGTACAATAAGCGTACCTTTTTCCAGACCAATAGGGCTTGTCTCAAAATAAGATGGTCATTTAGATTACCCTCCGAGTAGGCAGTTCCACAAAAGAGGAAATGGAAAGGGTGTCGATATTTACGACTAAATGGAGAAATACTCAATGCCTGAACTCTGAGTTGCTCCTTGGTTGCCCATCTTGCCAAATGTGATAACTGTTCTGCTAAGTAATACAGCTGGATGGCAAGGAAGGCCACACCCCCCTCATCCCACAGAGCCGTAAGGGTTTCCAGCCACAAAATGATGTCTGCCTCCGTTCCACACAAAGGAGAGCAAAATGCCTCTAATGCGATCCAACAGGCAAAATTAAAGGCGGTCAACTTTCCGGGCATAAACTCTGTTTGATCAGCGTGTACAGTTGACAGGATAACTTTGTTTAGTCTCCTGGCGAGGAATTTAGCAAGCATTTTTCAGTTTAAAGGAGAGATATTGGTTGGTAGGAGTCACAATATAATGGGTCCTTGCCTGGTTTGGGGAGAACCACAATGATAGCCTCACGCATGGAGAGAGGTAGGGACCTGTCCCGTAAAGCCTCCTGGTATACTTCCATTAATTGTGGGGCAAGACACCCAGCATATTCACGGTAAAATTCACTGGGGAGACCATCGCTACCAGGTGATTTTGAGGTCTGGAACGACAGAATAGAATCAACTCTCTCCTGTTCTGTGAGAGGGCCATCCAAGAAAGCCCTGTCCTCCAAGGTCAGAGTGGGAAGGGAGAGGGTTGAAAAATAAGATCTGATCTCGGAGGATGAGGCCATAATATGTGACGAGTCCAAGTTTAAATAATAAGTTTGAAAGGCATTCAGGATATCCTGAGGCTCTGGAAAGTGAGTCCCATCCGGGAGAATCAGTTCGGGAATAACAGGGGGTTCGGTACTACCATGGGCTAGGCAAGCTAAAAGCCTTCCCCATTTCTCGCCATGTTCAAAGTAGGATTGTTTACTAAAGGATGCCCTTTTCTGAGCCTTAGAATACGGACATGAATTGTATAGTCTAACTTTACAGAGCCACTATCTCTGTGCTCATTGAATGGGCCTCTTGTATATTGTAATTCAGCATCTGTAACATCCTGGCTAACTGTAGCTCTTTATGGGACATACCCTTTTTCAAATCATTAATGGCAGTGGTCATGACGCCCCTAGCCATCGCCTTAAACGCATCCCAAATTACTGACGTTGGTGCTGAACCCCTATTCTCTTGAAAAAATAAAATCCACTTGTCGAGAAAGTAAGGAACTGGTGGCAGAATTTTTAACAAAAACAGGTTTAGGCACCATGTGTTTCTGGGAGGCAAGTTATCCAATGTGAGCGTCAGTAGGACAGGCGCGTGGTCAGATACAGATCAAGCGAGATATTTTACTAACTCAACAACCATAATCAATGAGGACTGGAGTTATATAAGATCTATGTCCGACAATGCATTAAACTAAGGAGTAAAACATGAATATGTACGTGCTGTTGGGTGAAAGGTGCGCCAGGCATCCCTGATGCCAAACTCAGATAATAGTGACTGCAGGGATGAGGGTGCAGGATCCGTAGCGTGGGGGCCAACCGGCCCAAAGCGATCCAAGTGTCTGTCCCTGGTACAGTTGAAATTTCCCAGCCATATGGTGAGCATGGAAGGGTATGAGGCAATAATGCCCAGTACCTCTTGAACCAAGAGGGTATGGAGGGGAATGTAGGCCCCTATTGAAAGAAAGGGGGGGTTTTGGAAATACAATATTTATTATCTCCCATCAGAATCCTTATTCCCCTTGGTGAGGCAATAGTTGCACAGTTCGGCTAATAAGAATGGAAAAACCCCCCAAAGCAAAATTTTCGTGAAAGTCGAGGGGGATTTCCCCCACCCTTTCCCAGGGGGGGAACCCAATAATGGAAACCCTTTTTTGGGATCATTTTGGTCCCCTGTAGGGTATAAACACAAATTTTACTGACTTTTAGATCCCTAAAAACCCCAATCCCCTTTGATGCGGTATTTAGCCCCTTAGTTCCATTTTTCCCAAAGGATTGCTTTAAACCCACCTTTTTTGGGGCCCAAAAAAAAAGAGGGGGAAGTGGGAGGCATGAACCCCGGGCCCAACTAAAAAAACCATCACAACAAATATTATTTTGTCTTGTAAATTCCCTGCAAAAAAAATATTGCAAAAAAAAAACGAGGTTTTACCCCAACTAGATTCATTATTTTCTTTTCATTAAAAATTTTAAACAAAGTTTGGGGGCCCCCTAAACAACCCCATAAAAAACAGGAATTTTTTTAAAACAGGAAAACTGGGGAAAAGTAATATTGTGAGCCAGGCCCCCCCAAAAAGCCCCTGGGTAATGAATAAAAAGAACCCCTACCCAACAAACAACTTTTAGATTTAGATTGCGGGCCTAAATGGGTTGAAGTTTTGGATAAACAATAAAGCAGATACGTGATTGTCCAAAAAAAAAAAAAAGGGGGGGGGATGAGAAAAAAGGGGAAAGATTATATCGGCACGGCAAAAATTTTAAAAATGAATATCGCGTGAAACCCAAAAGCCCAATTTAAGGTGGATTTGGGGGAACGTTTCCCCCCCAAAAAGAGGATTCCGGGCCACCCATGGTTTCCCTGGGGGGGTGGTAAAGAAGAATTTTTTGTTGTCAGCAAAAAAAATTTAACCCCGGGTGGGGTAGAGTGGAAAATTTAAAGGGTTTTTCCCTCACGGAGCTTCGTTTTAGCTGTAGAAAAAAAGGCCCCTTTTTTTTGGAAATTAAGGAGAAATCGGGATATCCCAGTTAGGGGGGCCTTTTTTTTTCTTTGTGATGAAAAAATAGTGTCTGTCCTAAAATTCAAAAATTTTTGGGATAAACATGCGGGGGGGTTTCCCTTTTGGGGGCGGAGAGGGGGGGGACTTTAACAGGATTTCATGGCCGCTCCACTTTTTAAACAACCGAGAATTTGTTCTCTCCCAAAGGTAGGGGATAGAAGATTTTAAAGGGACGGTTTTCTGGTATGAATCCCCGAGCCCCCCGGGGAACGAAAAAATTTAAAATTTAACATTGGAAATTATTCTGTGGTCACCCCGGGGTTGCTGGGGTAGCCTTAAATTTTTTCCCCCCAGCTTCTTCGACTGGGGGTCAGGGGAAAGGGGTTTTATTTCTAGGGTACTGATTCTTTTTTTCACCCTTTATTTTCCTGCCCCCGTTTTTTTTTCTCGTAAGGTCTCAACAAAGGGATGTAAACCCCTTTATTTTTCAATGCGGGGAGTTAGGGGGGGTTGGCGGGGTAGGGTATGGCAGCAAAGGGATTTCAGAGTCTCTGGATTTAGGGATTCTGTTTCGGGGGTTTCCCGGGGTTTGAACTGATTGCGAATCAGCGGGGGGGCTGGGTTTTCCTTTGGTAAAAGGAGTTCTGATCTGGGTATTTGCCCAAATTTCCCCCAGGGGTTTTTGATGAGGCTTGATAGGACCAAATTGGGCCCCTTTTGGGGAGGGGAAACAGGGAATCCACAAAATGTAGGCAAGTGATACAGAGGATATAACAAGAAGTATGCGTTATTCCAGGTTTGCTGCACAATGGGGGCCTCCAAACTCAAAGGGGAATCCCTAAAGTCACTTTTAAAACGGTTCCCCGGGGTTTGTATGGGAAAGGGGAAATAAAAAAAATTGCAAAACAGGTTGAAAAGGAGCCCTGTAGATTTGGGGGCACAGTTACCAAAGAAGTGTAAGGGTGGCAACCAGTGCAGCCCCAGCAAGTGGTACGAATCCGTATGACCCTGGGGGGAATTTTATACGGGCCCTTTAGTATTTGGGTAGCTGTTTTTTGGGGGAGCAGAAGAAAAGGAAAAATTTGAGAGGCCGGGTACAAGAAAATTACGGGTCAAGGAAAGACCCCCAAAGGGACGGGAAAACCCCCGTAGGAGAGGTGGGTACCTAGCTGGCTTTCACATTTTTTCACAACAGTATCCCGGGCATTTGAATTAAGGGTATTGTAGTATAAATTTTGTTTTCTTGCTTTTAATGTCCCGGGGTTTTAAAAGGGGGGAGTAGGGGACTAGAAAAATTGAGGATTAAGTATAGAATGCGGGGAGAGTTGGGTTCTGAGATACAACTGTAGGGATAAGGGGCCCCCATTGTGATCCCGATTATGGGCGGGGGGACAACAGGTCGGATTACTCGGGTTTCCCTCGTGGCCGAAGGGCCGGCGGCCCTGCATTTGCCCCCCCGGTAATGTGTTGCCCTTTCTTGCGGGGCCTCTCTCCCCAACACTCCGTGGGTCTCTTCCCCACAGGGCCACAGGAATGAAGGTCCCACCTCCTTCACTTGGGCCAGGGGCAGTGGGCTTCAAAATGGCAGGTCCGTGCAATCGGTCGAAAGAGAGCCCTTTTCCAGCTCCCCCCCCATATCTATGTTTTGTTTAACCCCCAGCAGTTTGGGGCCCCTTTTTTCTGGGGGGATACTTTTTTACTGCTATGAACTTTATAGGTCTTTTTTCCCCAAAAGGGTTTTCACTCCCCCCCGCCTAATTTTTTTTTGGTTTGGTTTGGTTTGTCTACCTCCCAAGGACAGTTTCTTAATCACTTCACTTTCCAGTTTCATTATTTCCTATTGTGTGAATAATAGCTCTCAATATTGGGGACTTCAGCATAGTCTTTGACAATCCAATCTTCTAAACAGCCTCTGGGCATTATTTTTAAACTCCTCCCTAAGCACCTTACAACTTACAAAATTCACTTCACCAAGGACTGCCATTTTGGGTTTTTTGGCGCCCGGGATGACAATTTTTTTGGGAGATTAGTAGGTAGAATTCACCTTAAATTTTTTTAAAATGTTTATGGGGGTGATAATTTAGCGCTTTCTAGCCCCAAAAAGACAAATCAAGATCAGGAAAAACCATTTTTAACTTGGTCGGGCTGTTCCGCATTTAATACGCCCATTTTTTGCCATTTTCATCATAAATTTTGCAGAACCCTTTACGGTTGTGGTGGGGACACGCCCCCAAAAATCCCCCCGGGATCTCATGCGAAATTGCAAAGGGGGCCGCGGGCGTCCAAAAAAGCATGGCTGCGAGTTTTTGGGCGGGAAAGGACACCAACTATTTTGCCGCGGGCCCTTTTCTTTAATTTTCCCCTCAGGTCTTCTTCTGGCTCTGCTAGAAGGAAAACAAGAGTTACCTTCATCAGTATGACTTCCTGCTTTTAAAACCCTCTATTTTTACATTAGTTCAAAACCCTTTGGCCCTTAGATTCACCAAAACTCACCCCCCCTTTCGTCTTAATGTATTTTGTACTAGTGTTTCTCAATAAATTTCAAGAAGTACTCGACTACAGCCTAAAGTTTCCCCTTTAACCCAAAAAAATTTCATTTTTAATAAAGGGTTAACAAAGTAAGGTCATACTGGCATCAAAGGCTCTGATAAAAAACAATAGAAAAGAGGCACATAGCAGAGCTAGGAAAAATGTTTAAATGCCTCTTGTCTATTTATGTAAGATGTGCACACAAATGATGGTATTTATAAAGAACTTAGGCCAGACCCCCTATTTACAGACTTCAGACTAGACCAACCGTATATATACTGTACAAATCCCCATCGTAGATTCCCACACTTCAGCCCTCCAAAAATTTTATCAGTCATTCCTATCCCCTCCTTGTAGTACAGACCTACCCTATAAACACCCAAAAAAAATTTCAAAAACCCCACAAAAAAAATTCCCAAATATACAGTCCCACTTAAAAAATTTAAACAATCAAAAGGGCCCTTGTACCTTCGTTTTGGGGGCCTTGTACCCAAATTAAAAATTTTTTGGGCCCAAAATTGGGCCCAAACCCTAAAAGATGAGGGAAAAAGGTTTTGCACTCATGGGGGGGGGTGGGGGGAAAAAAACAGAGGCGGGAGGCAAAAAGGGTTTTGGGGAGTCGAATGAAAAATGGCATGGGGCCCAGTGGTAAATTTGGGAAAGATATTTGGTTTTTCCCTAGGGTGGGATGAGTTTGAAGGACTGAAGTCCCTGGGGAAACCTGCAATGAAATTTTCCCTAGGGGCCCCGGGAATTTAAATTTTCTTTTCTGGCGGCATCCCCAAACTCCCTGCCTAGTTTTTTGGCTTTATTGCAGATTAAAAACTTTTTTTGATAAAATTATTTGACTGGAGACTGGCCATGCATGCATTTTTTTCAGTCCCCTCAGTTAGAAAAGATTTCTAGGGAAAAAATGTTAGTGCTAATAAATAAAAATTTTAAATTTTGTTTTTTTTTTAAGGAATTTTAAAGGGTCTTTTTTCAGATGCCGTTTATTATTTAAATTACTGGTTTTGCAACCCTGTAGTTTCAAAGAAATTGTGCGCGTAAATTTTTCCCTGCCCCCTAAAAATTTTAAATCACGTGTATACCCCTGCAAAAAAGGCCACGGGCTGGTTTCCTCCCGTGTTTTAAAAACCCCTAACCCCACGGGGATCGCGTACTTTTCCCTTTCACCCCAAAATAAAGGGTTTTCCTGCGGGGAAAATCATGGGGCCGGATCTGTGTAATGGCCCCCCCGGAAGTATTAAAAATTTCCCATTTTTTTTACCCCCTATTGCATTGTTTATCCCAATGAAATTAGGTTTTAAAAAAAAGGATCTTTCCCCCTATTGGTAAAACCCCCTTTGGGATAAAATTTAAAAGTAAAAAAAAATTAAAAAAATAAATGTTTTAAAAAAAAATTTACCATTTGAACCCAAAAATTTTACATACAACTCAAAATTTGGGTATAAAAGTTTAAGAGGGTTTTTCCAGGACTATCTTTTTATTCTTTTTTGTAGACTAAAAAACTTAATTATTTTTAAAATTTTTGAAAATTGATTCCTTTTAAAAACTTTTTTACCTTTTTTTGGCTCTAAAAACCCAGGAAGAGCCCTTTTAACCCCCTTCTTCCTTTTTTCCGGGCATATATGTCACGTCAGTCAAGGGCCCCTTAAAGGGGACGTTTTGTCCATCTGGGGGGTGTGCTTTGAACCGGGTTTCAAAATTCCGTGGAAATCCCTTTAAAGAAGAAATTTATGCAATCTATCAAACATGAAAAATTTTGAGATTTCGTTTCACTTATTTTGTTTCAAAAGATTTTTAAAAGCGGGCCCACACTTTAAATTTTATTAAAAATAGGGCAAGTCCTACACTATCTTTTCCCTCCCCAATGGGGCCCCCAATCCGGGGCCTTCCCCGGGTAAACCCGGACCTCCTTTATCCAGAGAGAAAAAAGTAAAAAAACCCAACCTGCAAGCTGCACTTCTTATGACAGCCTGTGAGAGTGGGCAGGTGCAGAAAACCAAAATGGAGGCCTGGATGTGGCTCTATTGAGAGGTAAAAGATAGTGTAGGACTGCCCTATTTGAGATCACGTTGGCAGCTTAAACATCTTTTGATCAAAATATGGGGAACCGAGAATCTCAAAGTTTTTTCATGTATGATAGATAGCATAAATGCTTCTTTAGGGATTTCCACTAATGTATTGCCCTTTTTGCAGGTAGTGTGCCGCTGGCGGTGGTGTGGTGTGTACATTTTATATATATGGTGCCGCACCCCTGCCAGTGGCACCCAGGTTTGCATATGTTTTTTCAAAAGTGTATTTTGTGCGGGAACATACGTTAAATTTGGTGTATATTTTTTTAACCTTTTATGGGGGGGAAAGGGTGCCTCCGTTTTGGTTTTCTGCACCTGCCCACTCTCACAGGCTGTCGTAAGAAGGTGCAGCTTGCAGGTTGTTTTTTTTTTTTTTTTTTCTTTTCTGGATAAAGGAGGTCGGTTGACCCAGTGAGAGGCCTGGATGTGGCTCTATTGAGCGGTAAAAGATAGGGTTGGACTGCCCTATTTGAGATCACGTTGAAAGTCGTGGGCAGCTTAAACATCTTTTGATCAAAATATGTGAACCGAGAATCTCAAAGTTTTTTCATTGAAGCCAGGTTCAGCTCAGAAACACTGTAGTGGGTGTTGCCTGAGCAGAAAAGACCTGGCTGCATACACTGACTCATCAGTCACAGAGGTGCTGACAAGAACGTAATCATTCAAATACAGGGCTAGATGCTGCAAGCGAAAGACTTGCATTGTTTGATTGGGTGAATGTGCATTAGGACCTCTGAGATGATCCAGCAGAAAAAAGTCTGCCTACTGCTCTTTATATAGTAGTACTGCCAGGGTAAAGCGTCATGAGACACTGCCCTGACATCACTGTGTGCAAAGAAGATGACACATCTCCTACAGTTGGCACACAGATTTCCCATGATCAAAATCTAATGGCTGTGGGGGATGTGAAGTCACCCACCTTTGTTGGATGCTAGATAGGCTATCCAGTGTACAGGAAAGCTGGGTGATGCCACATACATAGAAATATATAAACCAAATTATATATATATATATATATATATATATATATATTTGTACATGTATTACATATATTATGGGATGAGGAAAGAATGTCTTTTTACCATATTACAAACTGATTGGTGACTATACTACACACAGCCTGCTGTAGGCAACTAGGGAGTGAATTGGAGATGCAGGGGCATGAGTTGTACATGTCTGATAATGATAATGAACAGTGCCAGGAGGATTAGGGAGCAGAGAAGTCCTAGACTGCAAATGAAAGGGATTCTGGGGCTTGTAGGAAATAGCTGCAGGAGAACTACTGACACTACCACAAACAGGAAGTTTTGCTGATCTTATGATAGATGAATACGGAGGCAAAAGAAAAGAAACACATGAAGGTAATGGAACATCTTTACTTTTCAATGTAAATGCTATTTATAGTGTTCTCTGAAATCATTAAACTTCTGGATAACCCTTCATCTAGTTGATTTAATTTTATAGAAGCTACTTTGTTGCAGTTGGCATTGGTGTCCAATACATATGGCAGTGTTGGACTGAAATACATTACATTTGTAATGGCCAGGTAACTGGAAGCATTACAGTAATTCAACTGGTATCTGTTTTGACGATTTATTGGAAATTTCAGAGGAATAATTGATGGTTGGTAATACAGGATCTATTTGACTGTTTCTTTTCCTTATCCCTCTTTGGACATGGTCTTCAGTAGTGGACCTGTGGGACAGGAGTCTCCTTCTCTGTCCACATGTAATCTCTCCATGTCAGTCTGTATTCTTCTCACTTCCATTTCCAGTATCTACCAGCTTGGCTTACTGAGTCTCGCTCTTTTCCATTTTTCTGATGTCTTTTCTTCTTGGAGCAATTGCATCACAGCGGCATATCTTGTCTCTAAGGGTGCGTTCACATGGCAAGGGACAAATACCGGTCGGTTTATCCCACCGGTATTTGTCCTGTTTTGCGTCCGTCCCCATGGCCGCAGGGGGGGGGGCGGGTTTTCTCTGCGATGAGCGGAGAAAAGCCTTCCCGCGTCACATTGACTTGCACAGATTCAGTCCGAAAACAGGACAGAAGAATGTGCAGGTACAATGTTCTGCGGGCGGCCCGCGGATGGAAAAAGCGCGGGGCGGAAAACCCGTGCAGTGGGGACTGCTGCACCGTTTTTCCATAGCTCCCCATTGTACTCATTTTCGGCCAGTTTTTTAAACGCTCTGCAAAACCGCAGACCGTCTGAAAACCGTCCAAAAACCTGTGCCGTGGGGACATGCCCTAAGGGTATGTTCACACGGCGTAATTGTGGCACACATTTCGCCACGTATTTGTGCTTTAATTATGTCTCGTTTCTCTCAGTATACAATACAATCGGGGAGATAAGTGACATGTCACTTCTTCGCGGTGCTTACGATGGAAGTGAATGGGGCCTGCCCCCCGCGTATTGTGGCCTTATTTGTTTTAGTACTCTTAAACTAATAAAAACATATTTTATTATTTAAATTTGCGTTGCACACCCATTTTCTATGAACAATTTTTTTTTGTTATTACTAAGTATGAACCTGAGTGAAGGCTCGCTTTTTGTGGGCTGAAATGTAATTTTAGGAAACATGCAGCTTTTTGTTCCTTTTTTTATTTAAATTTTTTGAGAACAATAAATGACCCAAAAATCCCACAATTTTGGCATGGCGATTTTTTTTTCCTGCAATGTTCACCATAAAGGTTAAATAATGTTATAATTTAATAGATCAGACTTTTACAGACGTGGTGACACAAAATGTGTAACTTCTTTGTTTCTCTACAGTACTTGACTATTAGGGTGTGCAAATGCTTGTAATAGAAGTCTTAAAGGAGTTTTATCGTCTGAGCTGTTCGGCCTATTCAGCTAATTTTCTCAGATTGAGTTTGAAATCCAGGGGTGTGTCTCTCCTGTCAGCAGGCGTGTCTCTCCTCCCAGTAGGAGTGTCACCCCTCACTGAAGAACTGTGACACCATCATTTTGTTTGAAGCAGGGGATGCAGAAGGTTGTCTGGATATAACAGCTCTGTAGCCTCCTGCCTGCTTATGTCTGCAGCCTTGAGGCTCCACAAGCTGCAGCAAGCACCTATGATATCGCTTAGTTTCCACACAAATGACACTGAAAGCCAGCAGCTTTAACTTCTGTTCTAGTGGTGTTCACCCAAATTGTACTGACAACAGGCAGAGACCTTTACTCAACTACAAGGACAAATGTCAGCTTCAAGTAAAGATCTCTGCTTGCTGTCAGTGACATGTGAGTGAAAACAATGGGGGGAGAAGCAATCAGCTTTGAGAGAAGATCCTGCTCAGCCTGTAACTGACTTGTGCTCGTGGTGCAGTGGTAGAGCATTGCTTTTACAACAAAGGGGTTTGGAGTTCTCGTCTCCTCACAGAGTATATATTTTTCCCCCTAAATTTTACACATATGTAGAGAGACCTAAATATATATGTCAATCTCTATAATTATATATATAAACATACATAGCTCCCCCCCATATCATGTCTCATACCCCAGAGTATATGCATTGTATCACATATGTTGGAAGTGCTTGGTGTGACTACTGTGAGGATGGGACACTATATAGGGGAGCTTTGTGTGTGTATATGAATAAAATTATAGATGTCTACACATATATTTTCATATAATTACATATGTGTACAATTTATAAAAGAAAACAGAAAAAAAAATAATGATGGGGTTTGAACTGCTAACCTCTGTCTTGCAGAGCGGATCACCTAAGCACTGGACTACACAAGCAGCTTATACAGACACACTGTTGAATCCTTATGTTATACACTACAGATGATGATGTCATAAGGAGGCGGGGCTTGCATTAGATCTGAGGAACAGAACACCCTCTTTTCAAAGTAGCAGCTTAAGGACTGGATCTGTGAGGAGGTGAATCAACCTCTTGGCAAAAGCCCTTTAAACAGCCAGTAATTGCCTAGATCATCACCCTAGAGCTGGGAGATGTACATAGAGACAGCAGACCTTGGTTTCACTATCGATTTTAACAGCTCAGAGGGGAGTAAACACAGTGTGTAGGCAGCCAATCACAGTGCAGGGGGCATGGCCGGGTGTTTCCTGTCTAGGGGCGTATCCCAACAGGCTGAATGAAATGTCAGCCAGCCAATCACAGTGCAGGGGGCATTTCTAGGGAGCGGGAACCATCCAGGGGGCGTTCCAACCAGCAACAGCAGAAATAGAACACAGATTTACACAGAAGCTCATATCTGCTACACCAAGTGACAGATGTAATGCAACCCAATTACAAAAGTGCTTATTTTTACTGTCCCCATAATCTGAGACATGATCTTTGTAACGATAGAACCCCTTTAACATGGTAGCCATAGAGGCCTACAACTACAATGTAACAATATATAGCATCTAAAGTGCCATGACATCTCAAGGGTTAAAATGTCAAGATCCACTACATCTCCAATCCCAGCTGCTAGTAGCAGGTCCTGGATGTAATTGACAGCTGTTACTTGCCATGTATGGAGCAGACTCCATACATCCTTGCCAGCATCATGACATATCTGTATGTCATATGTCGGTAAGGGATTAATAAAAGTATATCAATAAATTCCAAAATGGTGCAAAAAATACATCTCATCCTGCAAAAAAAGCCAGCCATCATACAGTTACACTGACAAAAAAAAGAAGCATTAGGCTTCTTAAATGCTAAGATAAAAATATGGAAAAAATCACTTTGTTCATTAAAATGGCGGTCCAGGTCATGGTAAAATTAAATATTATGCTAGTGCAGGCCAAAGAGTAATATAAATAAGTTACATGTGACCGCTGCAGCCAATCATTGAGTGCAGTGTTGATGTGCCATTCGGAAGAGAACAAAGATAAACAGGAGACCGGGGAGACCGGGCGCTGGGATGCAGGGGTGGAAGAGGTGAGTATAGGCTTTTTTTTTATTTTATTGACCTGCATTAGCATATTATTTAATTTTCTCATTACCTGGACCCCCCAACATGGTTGGTCATTAACACGAATATATTCATATTCACAGCAGTTTTTTTTTCTGAGACTTACATTTTATCTTTAAATTTAAAGGTCGCAATTCTCTTTTAATTCTTGGTTGGAGTGACTGATCAACCAAAGTAGCCTAACTACAATTCATTACAGCAATTCATTTCTCATCTATGATTTGCTGCCATTCTGTATTTACCACAATACAATGCAATGCTAATCACAAGTAGCATTATTTGATCTTACAATTTATTCTTTTGACAATGATTAAGGTAAATAGGGTTACCTGAATAACATATGTAATCCAATATTTAAACTTTAAATACACATGTCAAATGCTAAACACCTAGCTGAGATACGATAGAAGGAAACAGCCCCACCAATAGGTCATTTATCCTATCAGTTTTTATTTGTTACATGCAAATCACAGGGAAATACTCAAATGATAAAACATAACTTTTACAAAACAGGCTATGACAGTCTAGTGTGTAGCACACAAAAGCAACTAGAAATGATAGATCACATATAATGAGGCTATGAAACCCATCTACTAGGGAGCTTTATCCTGTGCAATGCAATCCATCAATTGCATGACATATAATCACTCAGGAGTAGTGTTGAGCGATTATTATCGACAAAGTTGAAATCTGCACAGTTTTTTTTTGATCAATTTTTTTAGATCATCGAAAATTTTAGTTTAAAAATCGGCATCATCTTTTTAAATGCGCCATTTTGGTCTTCCTGTCTTTTTTGGCGGCCACAAATCGCTTACAGAAAAAGCGGGTAGATGTGTGTGGACGCATGACGGGGATGTGTAGGGTTGCATTGGCTGGAAAAACACATGACCTCCTTTTACATAGAAAACCCCTTTCCCTTTTAATGATCATGTTCTCAGCGTCTCAAAGCATGGGGGAAGGCTCTCTGCCTTTTCCCAAACAGCTCAGCGAAATTTATTTTTTTTTCTTCACAGAAAAACTCTATGTTGCTCTGACCTTACAATTAGTTAGATCAAGGTTTGGGAAAAGATTTTATGTAGTTGGGGTAAGAATTTTAAAAAAGGGGACATCTACCGCTGTAAAGTCCTGAGGGGAGCAGAGGGGGGGGGGGGGGCCCCGGGCGAAACACAGACAACCTATAAAGAATACTGGAAAAATTCACCAAGACTTAGTGTAAAAATTGCACCAATAGCTTTATTATTAACAGTTTTTTTCTTTTGAAATTTTTCCTGGATTTTGGGGCAGCCTGAACTTAATTAGGAACAATCTTTTCTAGTAACTGAGGTCTCTTTTTTAGGTGCAAAATCCCCTTTTATTTTCAGTAACATTTCAGTAGGTGTTTCTTTTTCAATTTTGCCCATCCAGCTTTTTTGATAGAGCCCCCTTTCAGTTAAAATTTTAATCAGCAATTGTGTAGTTACCACAGGTGAATTGATAGGTGCCAAAAAATATTTTATTATCCGAATAATTACAGATACGTTTTTTTTCACTTTTGCGCACTACAAAACTTTGTTCATTGAGGCACCCTTTCATTAAATGTGAATACTGCAATTTTAATCACCCCAGGGGGAAATTTAAAGGTCCAAAAAAAAACCTTTTATTTTCCGAAAAAAATACAACGTGTTTTTTTTATTTTGCGCACTACCTTTTTCATTGAGGCACCTTGCACTTAAAAAATTGGAAACAGCAATTTGTAGTCACCACAGGTGAATTGAAAGTGCCAAAAAATCCTTTTACATCCGAATACATTACAGATCGGTTTTTTCACTTTGGCGCACTACAGCTTTGTTCATTGAGGCACCTTGATTAATGTGAATACAGAATTTTGTGTCCCCACAGTGAATTGAAAGGTGCCAAAAAACCTTTTATTATCCAATACATTACAGATAGTGTTTTTTTCACTTTTGGCACACAGCTTTGTTCATTGAGGCACCTTCACTTAAATGTGAATACGAAATTTTGAGTCACCACAGGTAAAATTGATAGGTGCCAAAAAATACCTTTTATGGGGCCCTGGACCTTAAGGATCGCTGCTAGGGGGAGAGTCTTGGAAGAAAGATCTAATTTTGCCCAACTAAACCCCTTTGCTGTGCACAAAAACCCCCAACACTGGTACCGGACTGCCTCTGGACCTTCCCCAGTTTGTTTCACCTGCTTAACTTGCTTCCCTACTCTTCAGGCCGGGAACCTTGCTCTGCTCCCCTTTACCTGCAGCCGGGGCGTTTTTTTGCTGCAGAGTGAGGACTGATCCTTTGGGCACCTCCCCTTTAACCCACAGGGTGCTCTCACCCACACGGGGACCCTGAGCCCCCCCAGCAACACAGAAGCGAGGTATGCCACACAGACTGTAGTGGCCCCATAAACAGCAGGGTTCCGCAAGCCCCCACATGGCAGTGGCATTTAGGAGCCCCTTCATTTTCCGGGGTTTTGAAAAAGGGGGCGGGCTGCACGTTTTAATCCCTGGCACTGAACCTTTTTCCTGTATGAACCTCGCCTTCTAAACGAATAGCCACCTGCAGCATTAAAAATGGTTTTTTTCTGGCTTGAACAGTGTAAAGTACCAAAATCTGCACCTGACACGAGAACGTTTTGTTATAATTTAACTCTTCCCTGACACAAAATATGGATTGCTGTACACAACCCCTGCTCGTAAGCTGAATAGTGCTTCTGCCCCCCATAACTTGTTTCCCTGGACTGAACTGTTTTGCTTGCCATATAAACTTTTTTTACACAAAACAAGTCCTGTTTCATTAACCTAGCAGGACTGCTAGTATCTTACTCTGCCCCTGAAGCTGAATTGGGGGGACTCTGTAGTAACTTGTTCCCCTACACTGCCCCAAAGTGCCTGTTATACAAAAACTCCTCTAAACAACGTGCTGCCCTACAAATTTCTGCTTCCGGACTGAACGGGTGCTTACTGCACCCACACGGGCAACAAGTCGTCTTACTAACCGGGGTCCCCAACACTGAACAAGTGCCTGCAATACATAAATTTTCTCCTACGCTGGACAACGTTCTGTGTACAACTCTGCTCCTGATGTGAATACGGACTGCTGTGCAAAAATCTGCTTTCGACGCGAGCAATGTCTGTTAAAACATAACCCTTGCCCCCCCGGGACATTGACGGGTGTTTGCTATACATAACTCGTTTCCTGACATTGAAAAAGTGCCTGCAGTACATGATCCAATTTTTTGGAGAAAAGTAAAAAAAAGGGAGTTTAGAAAGCTTTTACTGTATGTACGTACTGTACCCCAAAGCTCTCAGGGGGAACCACTAAAAGGAAAAACAAAATCAAAACCCCACTAAACTTACAGATTTTCCCCCAAACTCCTTCTCAACGTCATCCAAGGGTCACTTTCCCTTCCCTCCATTTCACCATTTAACCCCAATTCAAGTTCTTGGAATGGACTCAAATGCCCAAAATGGAACAAATAAACCCACTGAGCTTACTTTTCGGGCCCCTCTTCTCCTCTTCCGAGAAAATTTATCCAATCTGACTTCAAGCAAATTACCGCCGAACCCGTCAGAACCAATCCTTAGTTCAAGAAATGACAATATTGAGAAGAAAATGTGGGAATTCGAAAAATCCCAAAATTTTCTCACGTGCGAACTCCCTTGAGGAAGAAGGGTACAGAGGTGCCCTCTAAACTGTTGGACCTGGAAGATGATCACGCAGAAAATAAGGGATTCGGGGGGGCCCCCAAAAACCATTCCCCCCAGATTCATTGCGGCATTTCTTACTAATCCAGGGCTTATGTACTTCCCGGGAGCTTCCCAGATAACCTTACTTTCGACCGCTTTCATCGCCCACCAAACCCAAAAACCCTCACCCCCTGGGTTCCAAGGGGATGTCATGCGAAAATACTTTTTTTCAAAACCCCAAGGACAATTTCCTGAGAGCCCCCCGGAAAAACCTCCCTTGCCAATAAATACAAAAACATCCCACCTTCCAACCTATCGCAGGCACGATGCTAAAGAGGAAAGAGTTGCTCAATAACAAAAATTTCAGAGACCAGGAATTAACACCACTGGGGATTCCCGTAAAACTTATTATTTAAAAGGACGGCTCAACCCTTTTTTGCCAAAACCCCCTCCAGGGCCAAGAGTTTCTTAATCGTTTGTGCCTTCTCATTCTCTGTTCCTACACCTGTGAAGACCAACGGATCGTCCAAATTTTATAACCCCCTGGGGTCAGAGAAGCAGAGAGTCCGGATAAAGACCAAAAGCTGAAAATCCAGCGCTAAGTATTTCTCTCCTTATTTTTTTTTTTTGGAGCTCGCTTTTCCCCCTCTGTGCCCGGGGGGAACTTTTCAAAATTTTTTTTTCCCCCCCCCCGGATTTATTTCCCAATAGGAAAATAGGGTTTTTTTTTTTTTTTTCCTTTTTTGGTTTTTTTTGTTTTTCAAGACATTTTAATTTTTACGCTGCTAATGAAAATTTGTTTTGTTTTCTTAATTTTATTGCCATGCATTCAAACCCTTGCTATTCCGGTCTCTGTTTTCCCTCTCCCCGAGGATCTTCACCTTGAACTAATCCGCCCAAAGTATTCCCCTGCTGAGAATAATGGGTTTAAAAAAATTTTTTCTCCCTTAACGTTAACGGGTTTAATTCGCCCCTTTAAGAGGTAAACCCTCTGGAGAGAAGCGTTGAAATCAAAGGGAGACATCATTGTCTCCGGGGAGACACATTTAAGAGAGCAAGACTCCAGGTTAAGACATAAGAGATTCCCTCCCATTTCCTTACCTCTTTTTCAAAAAAAAAAGCGGAGTAGCGATTTTTTTAAAAAGATCCTTTTCTCGCTTAAACGGCATTTTTGATGACAAGGGGGTAAACATTATTCTGCTTTGTTTGTAGAAAAACAATAATATATTTAGCCCGTTTTTAAAACGCATCAAAAAAAGGGCAGCCCCAGATTTAACTCAAGGCATTTACTAAAGCTAAGCCCCCTTTGTGGGGCAACCCAATTTTATTGGTGATTTTTAAAACAGGTTATAAACCCTGAAAGGACAGGTACGTAATACCCCTTCTAGATACACGGCCTAAATCCTTGCTGAATTGAAAACCGCACACCCTGTCCTACGCACCCCCCTGAGGATAGAACTTTTCCCCTTCTTCTCCACCCCCAACAAAATCTTACTCACGAATAGATTTTTTTTTGAAAAGCAACAAGTTTTGCCAAATATTTGTTCAATGAAATAGGCACAGAACATTTCAGGACCACCCCGGTCTCTCTCACTTAATAGATAAATCCCCCCCCATAATCCCCCTGTAGACTGAATACGTATCTCCAAAAATCGACCCTTTGTTGCGGAAAAAATCAAAACCCATTACAGGATATTTTTCTCTCAACACCTCCTCTGTATCCCTCCCTTACACTTTGGGGGCGCCCAAAAAGGTTTCATTAGAGGGGTATTTTTAAAAATTGCGTCCAGGGAGAACGTAAGAGGAAAGAGATCTGAACGTCTTTAGGGAAAAATTTAAAAATGCGGGGTGAACCTTTAAAAAATCCCCTTCCCCAACAACATTGAAGAACTCGTTTCCCCTTTAACGTCAATTGCAATTGATTTCCCCCATAAATCGAATCCTCCCTAGCAAATTACGGGTGGAACTTTATTTACAGGGTGACGTCCCGGGGAAAATACGGCCAGAAGAGTTAAACAACTAAGCCCCGACCCAAAAAAACTACACTTACAGTGAAAATCGAAAAATCACTAAACCCGCAACATATTGTTAACTCTTTTTTCCCAATATTATTATCCTTTTACAATCTTAAAGAAGATCTTCACTCCCAACCCCTTACAATTCACATTCAGATCTTTTTAATCATTTAGCATTTCCACAGATCTCAGATGAAAAATTTTTCCTCGCTTAAATCCCCTATCACTTTCAAAACTCCAGACAGCGATTAAAACAATCCAAATTTAACAAATCTCCAGGCCGCGGATTAAAAAAATGAAACAAAAACTTTTCCAACTAATTTTCAATCCCACCCATAAATACTTTTAAATTTTTTTCTAATGGAAGTCCCCCCCCAAGATGTTGGGTGCCACAGTGACCCCCCCCAAAAACCCGGTAAAAAACAATTTTAGTTCAAATTACCGCCCCCTTTCTTTTCTCAATTTGGGCATTAAATTATTTCCAAAATTATTGCCAAAAAGTAAATGTAAATTACCATCCGTAGTTGGCCTAGATCAGGGAGATTTGTTTGGGAAAAAACAAACTAGGGGTGCACAAAGAGTCCTTTTTGTGTTGTATTTTAAACCAACCAAGATTCCATCTGCCCTTTTTCACTCATGGCGAAAAAGCCTTCGATCGTACAACTGGACTATTGAAAAATCCTCCGCAAAATTTTGGGTTTTTCTGGTCCCATATACGCGGCAATTACCTTTTACACCTCACCCTCGCCAATGTTTTTTTTCCTCTGGCTTTTTATACAAAATTCAATATCTTAATGGGACCCCCCGGCAGGGATCCCCTCTCACCTTTGATTTTGTTGTGTATTGAATCGCTGGGAGAAATTTCAGAAATTCCCCCCGATTTGGTATTGATATGCCCAAATAGTCACAAAGCAGCTATATGCTGAAAAGTGTTAATCATGTGTCAAAAACCGGGTATTTCTATCCCGGCTTTAATTAGATATCTTCTTTACTCGGATTTCTTTATACAGATTAAATGCACTAAGTCTATTATTTTCCATAATTGTCCACCCTAACCCGCACCCAAAATGTCCCGTACAATTTTATTTGGCAAAAGGTTCACGTACCCTTTGGGGTTCAGATTTTCCCCCCAACCCCCTGACAAACCCTAAAAAAAATAATTGGAATCAGCTATGCTCCTTTATCCCAGGAGATTAAGAAATTTGGGCCCCTTACCCCTTTTCCCGATGGCCAAAATTTGTGTCACCAAGATGCTCCCTTTTTCCCAAATTTCTAACATGGGAAGAGCCCCTCCCTTTGCGATTCCCTCAGATTTGCTACTTCGGGTTCAAACTCTATTTCCTGAAGTTTATTTGGGGGGTCCAAGAAACCGAGGTTTAAGAGACAGTACCCAACCTCTTAAAAAAGGGAAGGGGGGGGTGGCTGTACCAAATTTTCTGATGTACAACATTTCCTCCATTTTGGAACCGATTTATTTTCACTGGAATAAACCTCAAGTTCACCACTGGTTAACTATTGAAAACCAAAAACTAAAAGGCCCAGGCTCGGGTTAAAAAATCACTTAAACAAAATTTTTTGGCTTCCCCAACTCCCCCCCTTTTACCATAGTCCTCCCCCTGTTTAAACTCTTTTCAAGATGGGCAACAAAAATATAGTGACTAAACTGACTACATGTTGATTTGAAAAACGTCCTTTCCCCTGCTCTATGGGGCTATTCCAAAATAAACTTAAAACAATGGATTTTTTAAAGGGATCTGGGTAATTGGAGACTTGTTGCTGAAGGGGTCTTTAGACATTTCGGGTATTTCAGCCCAATACTCACTACCAAACCCCGCAATTTTATATTTATTTCAATCAGAAACGCAGTTTCATCCATTCCCACTTCCCGCCCGAATACCTGCATCCCCCTTTCCCCCGTTTTCACTGGGAAACAATGCCCCATTAAGGGGCTCTCCCACTTTTTTACCCTGATGGGGGCGTTTGGTTCTGCAACAAACCTGAATATGGTCAAAGGGAATTGGAAATGTCCAAATCTTTCCCCTTTTAGGACGGTGGACAGCGGCGATGTCAACCTCTAAACCTCTAAAGGGATAATCATATGGCCCTTTCAAGGAAGATACATCTTTGTTGGTACCTTCTCCGGTCCGAAAAGCCTATTTTCCCATGGTCCTCTAAAAGTGCTGGAGAAATTGCGGTGCAGCTGGGTCCCATCCATATGTGGTGGCTTTTTCCCTGTTTTACGCTTGTGGGGTGCAAAAGAAGGTCTGATCCAATATCTATTCTCCCTTTATTTCTCTCACACAGGAAATTGCACGTTAACATTGGCAAGGGGGTGATATTCCTCAGTTCACCAAAAATGGTTCAGATTCTTTTGCACCCGAAAACTCCATTGCATACCATTGGGAAGGCAACATCTGCTCCAAAGGGGTTTTCAAAAAGTTTTGAGTAGGATTAATACTCATATCATAGTAGTAATCTTGCATCCCTCCCCATTTAATCTTTAAGCAAAAGCAGAAATGGGGATATTTTGGGCCTTTAATTACGTTCCTAAAGGAAAATCTCGCCTCTATTTCTCTTTTTATATTAGTTGTGAAGTCCTTTTAACTCCCCTTTTTTTAGGAATGATCCAATGACTTTGAATATCAAAAGTACCTGCCTGGGTTTGTAGCCTTATTCTGTTGCCCGGAATTTTTTGCATTGACTGTACATAGCCGTTACTGTTTCACCCCTGTTATATTTGATTTGTAAGTTACTTTTGAAAATTGTTTAAAATCTTAATAAAAAATTCAATGTTTAAAAAAAAAAAAGAAAAAAACCTTTTATTTCCGAATACATTACAGATACGTGTTTTTTTACTTTTGCCCAGTCCCCAAATTTTTTGATAGAGCCCCCTTCTTAAATTTGAAACCAGCAATTGTGTAGTTACCACAGATGAATTAAGGTGCAAAAAATACCTTTTTATCCCAATACTTAAGTAGTGTTTTTTCACTTTGGCCACTACAGCTTTTTTATTGAGGCACCTTTCACAATCGGAATACAGCAATTTGTAGTCACCACGGTGAAATTGAAAGGGCCAAAAAAAAACCCCTTTTTTTATCCAATACATTTTTAATACGGTTTTTTTTTCTTTTGGGGCAGGGCCCGTTGTTGTAGATCTACTTTGCAGTTAAATTTGAATACAGCAATTTTGTTTTGATTTGAGGGATTTGAAAATAGCTGTGATTTGCCGTCTTTTAATAAGAGACTTTCCAAAACTCTTCCATACCTTCTCAAATTTTTATATTTCTGAACATGGAGCGAAATTCAGGTGGTAAGCGAGCACAGAGGGGGTAGGACATGGAGGTCGAGGTACGAGAGAAAGGTGCTCCTTCCACTGCTGGCGACAACACGCATGCCAGCGGATCGTCAGTTGCAGGACCGTCAGGCCTGTCATCACTGGGTCAGGGCCCTGTGAATCTCAGTAACGAACAGCGTCGCCAATCTGTCCTTCAGTGGTTAATGCAACCTGCATCCAGCACAATTGTCATGTTTTGAATTTTTTGGGGCATTTTGCTGTGAAATGCAGCTAGACTACAGGTCCTAATTGTAAAAAAATGTGGTTTTCTAAACAGACATTTGTTCTTCACAATTGTCAAGAGTGGCTCAAGGGTGATGGTGCTGTCAGAAACAGGAATAGGTAGGAAAACTGTTAATGGACATATATTGCAAAATGACTTGTTTTTGCAAGATCTTTAAATAGCTATCAATCCCTGTATTGAGACAACCCATTTAATACAATTAAAAAAGAGAAACAAAGACATGGTGGGATTCCATACTATTTTAAAAATGTGTTTTCTAGAATTAAACTACTAAAAAACTTGCATGTACAAAATAGCTGGTAAAAAAATTTCTCTGAATTGTACAAGGGAGGTACAGGAAAACTTGACCAGATGTAGGTTATTCAGAGGACATGGAGTATGGAGCACGGACAGAGAACAAAGTACAGAGACAATTTCCTCCAGCTCGTTGAGTAAAATGAGAAAAAGAATGCCAAGAAAAAGGGCACCTGGGTGTTAACCACCAGTATTTCCAAGTGAAGCTCAATTGGTCCGCACTCATACGGAGGGGCAAGCGCTACCCAGGACAGGGACAGTATATGTCCAGTGAAACTAAAATGGTGGTTGAAAGACTCCTTTTTCCGGCACTTTTTTAATCTGGGGTCATGCAGGTTTGGGGCTCATGCTGTGGCCCAGGACAGGGATAGTCTATGTCCAGTGAAACTAAAATGGTGGTTCAAAGACTCCTTTTTCCGGCACTTTTTAATCTGGGGGTCATGCAGGTTTGGGACTCATGCTGTGGCCAGGACAGGTATAGTCAATGTCCAGTGAAACTAAAATGGTGGTTGAAAGATTCTTTTTCGGAACTTTTTAATCTGGGGTCATGCAGGTTTGGGGCTCATGCTGTGGCCCAGGACAGGGATCGTCTATGTCCAGTGAAACTTAAATGGTGGTTGAAAGACTCCTTTTTCCGGCACTTTTAAATCTGGGGGTCATGCAGGTTTGGTGCTCATGCTGTGTTCCAGGACAGGGATATTCAATGTCAAGTTCAAGTAAGAATATGGTTCAAATCATACTGCCTTCTGGCACTTTTTAATTTGTGGCTGGGTCATGCAGGTTTAAGGCTCATGCTGTGGTGCAAGACAGGGATAGTGAATGGTCCGTGATTTTTTTTGTGGCTTTTATAACCTAAGTGTGTTGCCTAAGATGTAGCACGTATCCATTTGACTGTTGTGGATGTTAATTCCAGCTTCTCCAGCCCTGTTTGGGTGTAAGAATGAAGGTGTTTTGCTCTCCCATAGACTTTAATGGTCATCGATCATAATCTACCATCGACCATCGAATATCTTGTCGATGATGGTCGGCTATCGACCATCGACCGATGTCGATGGCCAACATAATCGCTCAAAACTACTCAGGAGATGAAATAACCAGCAGACCAACTGCTCCGACTACTCACAAATGCATATAGATGTAATTTCAACACATTTATCCTAAAAAGTTCATCATAGAATCTCACATCAGGTCATCATCAGATTATGACCTATTAAGTGAAGTATTAAATATAAATATAGTTTCCTGAAGATAGAAAATTAAAATTTTTGGAATGTTAGATATAAATACACATGGTGCTGTATATTGATATCAGATGTAAGGTAAGAGGGTTATGACGTGATAGATGGAGGTGGAAGGCTATGGGTGATAGGTGGAGGTAATGGGGCTATGGGGTTATAGGTGAAGGTGAGGCTATGGATTGAAAGGTGGAGGTAAAGGGGCTATGGTGGTAGGTGGAGGTAGGCTGCGATGTGGTGATAGGTGGGAGTGAGGTTGCTATGGGGTGATAGGTTGAGGTCAGGGACTACAGAGTGATAGGTGGAGTTTGTGGGGGATTTATGTTGTGATTCGTGGGGGTTGTATTTTTATGTTGGCACTGGGCACTGGTAGGGGCAGGTGTGAGAGAAGGGGTACAAGTCACAGCTTACAGGCATAATCTTCTAGGAGTAAACAGAGAACCAACATTCTGAAGATTATGCTGTGGTCTGTACCTCCCAGGATCATATTGTGCGGCCTGCACCACAAGAACATAAAAGGCAGCTATGACGTTCAAGGCGGACAGGGGATGGAGTTTAGTACGGACATGTTTTTTGTAGTGTTTATATTTTTCTACAGATTTCCTCCTTTGGACTATGCTGGATTCATTGTAATTTCTCAGACCAGCACTGGATCCATTTCTTTTATGAAATGGTTAATTAGGACTGGTGTTGGAGAGTGCTTATTTAAATAATGTGTTTTTTTCTGTTGTTTCTGTGTTTTTTTTTTAAACTATTTTATTTCAGTGTTAGTAAAGGAGTGTCCGACAGACGCCTCTCAATTATTATTACTTGAGATCGGTGTCAACCAGTGGTGTTTTTTTTACCCAAAGCTGACAGTAACACCCTTTCACTATTACCCAGTACCCAATGCAGGGGTATTGGAAAGAGCCAGGTTACCGTCAGAAGCAGACCATATAATGCAAAGGCCAGCCTGTGGGAAAGCTGCAGGGTGGTAATTTTAAGGTGGAAAGGAACCAGCATTTATGAACCTTCCCATCCTGCAGCCTCCATTTTACCTTGGCAGGTTTTGAAAAAGAAGGGATTACCCATGACGACTTTTTAACCATTTGTTTATTGAAAAATCTAGAAATAATCTAATTATTAAGAAAAAAATTATGCGCGTTCACCTCATTTTCCATAACTAGGCAAGGTAAAACCACCAGCTGCAGCCTGATACTATGAGAATGGGAAGGTCCGTGGATACTGGTCCCTTCCCATCCTAAAAATGCCAGCTCACAGTGATCCCAGAACATCACATTAGAGGGTCCACTTTTGATTTTAACCTAGCTCTTCCCAGTACCCCTGGTGTGTTGAATGGGGTTAATGTCAGCATTAGGGTGATAAAAAAAACATCACTGGCTGACACCAAGACCCAGCGCTAGTAATGGAGAGACATCTGTCACACACCTCTATTACTATCGCTGGAAAAAATTCAATACAGAAACAGAAAAAAACACCACTTTATTTAAAAAATCACTCCCAAACACCAACCCTCAATAACTATTTTATTAAAGAAATAGATCCAATGCTGGTCCAATGTATTTCATTGAATCTGTTGTAGTTAAAAATGGAAAGCTTAAAAAAAAAAAAAAAAACTGAAATCTTATAGATCCCCTAGAGTATGGGTCATCACCCAGCTTTCCCATATGCTGGATAGCCTATTTAGTGCCCAGGAAAGCTTAGTGACATCCCCCAAAGCAGACAATGTTGGGTGTCTGCTGTAGATGATGTGGTGCTGCCCAGGTTTCCTGGACGCTAGAGAGTGTCCCTTCCTTCCAAACCTCTACTTCTGCTATTCTTTCCATCACCCCCACTGTATACACCCCTCTCCACCACCCACACACTAACTCAGCTCCACCACTCTGAACAACCCTCAGCCCCACTCAAACCTCCCTACACTGAACACCCCCTCTCCCACTAAAACCCCCCTTCCCAACTATATGTTCACATGTTGGAGTTATTTGCTGATTCTGGGGTGGATTCAGCATTCTCAGAATCAGCGTCCAATCTGACGCAATCCATCGTTACATTGTTTAATAATTACACAGCGCTGATTTTCCTTGGCAATACTGAAAAAGAATTGACATGTCAATCCTTGAGGCGGATTCAATGCTGCACAATATAACATATAGGAGGCTGAAAATCTGCCTCTGAAAATCAGCATCAAATCCTCATCTGAAATCCGCACTTACTTGCATCGGTTTTCTGATGAGAATTCAACACTCATTCAGCGCTGAAATTTTCAGCATCCAAATCTGTTGCATGAACGTATCCTAATCCACGTTTCCCACTCTGAAAATATCTCCCCCAATGTAACCCACCTCCCACACTGAACTACCCCTTTCCCACTCCTCCACTCTAAAATCCCCCCACTCTGAACAACGCCTTCCCCACTATTACCCACTGCCCCCATTCTGAACACCTCTTCCACCACTCTGAACACCTCCCCCCACTATATTACCCCTCCCCAACTTTGAACTTCCCCTCTCTAATCCACTTCCCCACTCAAAAACCCCATCCCCTCATAGAAAAAAACTTACCTGTCATGGAGAGCAGAAGTCTTCTCTTTTCTGCTGAAAAGAGAGAGCCAAAGCTCAAACCCTGCCTCCCGGTAATGCACTGGGGCGCAGCTGTTCTGACAGCTTCCTGTCATTTCACGGGATGCTGTCAGAACAATGCAGGGACATTAGGGAGTGGTGTAATCTAACATCCTTCCCTAAGTTCCTCCACACTGCACTGACACCAATGTGCCACCGTTACTCTCCCCTGCCTGCCCTTCTTTCCGCCAGAGTGGGGGGCGGAGGGGTGGTGGCGGTAAACTCCGGTCCCTATTGCTAAAGTAAGGCTCCAGCTGTGACTAACAGCCAGCACCTGCCATGTATGGAGTTGGCTAAGCAGCGATTCCTGCTCCATACTCGCCCCCCATACTTGACACACCCTAGGCGATCGCCTACCTATGCCTACCCGTTGTCCCAGAAATGATGCTCATAATTAATCAACAAAGTAACAAGCTCAAATAAAAGTGCAAACTATTGTTAATATATATCACCGGTTTCGATGTGCATTGTTGATGTACAATATGGATACCATAACCAATCTGTACAGGATTACATGCTGCAGGATCATGCCTTGTGTCATTTTAAACCCTACTACTCATGGACTTCTTCCAATAAGTGGAGGAGTTAAGAGAGGACACATCTGTATTTTGTGTTTTTCTTGATGGCATCAAAGGCACCAAATTAATTATTAAAATAAAAAATAAGAACAATCCTTTAACCTGGAAAAAAGTAAAACTGGCAAATTTAAAGGCACTCTTTAAGAACCAGTGGATGTACTGAGTGTAGCCTATATATCCGCTGGGTCTTCTTGTCTAATATATAATTATCCTAGTCACTAGATTGTGAGATCACCTCATTCATGCAGAACTTAATGGACTGAGAATCTGCCCCATAAGTCTTCCAAATGTGTCTGGAGATTTGTCTTTAGTACCTTTCACATCTTCAAGCATCCTGTATCCATATGCCAGGGGACATAACAAAAAATGCACACCTGATTTCTGCAGTTAGCAAATTCATGACTCATATACCTGATGTTGGTGACCGTTCTGCTAAGGATATCAGTGACCATAACATAATGATAAGATTAATGCTCAATACAATAGGAAGTGCCATTGGTTCATTATTTCCTTTGCTCATAGTAAACCTACTGGTTTGAGGGCTACAAGGACTATAAATCTTATGTGTCAGATGGTAACCTAAATCTGTCCTTTCTGGTAAATGATGTAAGGGTAGGCAAGCAGGACATCATTCACATCTGGATACAGTTTTTAAATAGAACATATGTATCAAGGATTTTCCTGGTGTCCTTTGCTGCTGAATTAAAGGTCCCTATTACTCAAACACTCACGGTCCTTTCAGTCAAGGATTTTCCTGGTGTCCTCTGCTGCTGAATTAAAGGTCCCTATTACTCAAACACTGTCATGGTCCCAAGGGCGAAGCTATAGGGGCTGCAGAGGTAGCAGTCGCAAGTGGCACATGGTAGCTGGGGGCCCATTTAACTTTTTGCACTAGGGCCCCAGAGCTTCAAGTTACTCCTCTGCATGGTCCTTTCTAGCAGTCTATTCTCTTTGGCCCAGGAGCTGTTGATATTTTTAATGGCATATTTATAACCTCCTCCTAGAATTCCTGGGATAACCTCTTTGAAGAAAACTTTGGTTAAATTAGTCAGTTTCCTGTTTGACTTCCCCGCAACAAGAACAGTTCCTGTGGGCCTGCATGAACTGTCCTCTTGGAATTCCGCTCTTTATGTGGAACAGGGATGGTGCCTTTCCTATCTAAGTGGACTATTAGCGGCCGTCTACTTTCAAAACATTTTTGTCATTATATCACTTTTGTTCCCTTCTGTAATAGAACAACCAAAAATGTGGGAGGATTGAATCTTATTTATCTCATTTATGAACCACCGTCCAAATGAGCTGGTATTCTGTTTGGCTAGGAATTTACAAAAGAAATCCTTGGCACTAGACCATATGACCGTATAAATGAATGCACTCATGATGTCAATAGTTTCTGAAATAAACAGGGTATCCTCCCACCAGCCAGGAGCAATATGTAGGGGCCCAGAGATTGCCCATGACGCTGCCCTTGACCTGGTGGAAGCACCTTTAACTAAATAAATCCTGACATTGATAAAAAATCTGTCAAGTTGTTGTAGAAAAAAAGGGGCTTTATTGAAAAACAAAAAATGTACACAAAGAAAGACATAGTACACTGTATATTGCATGCATATTGACATGTGAGCCTGAGTAGAAGTATTGGGCTACAGTGCCCTAGAACTCTCATTGCTCTTCCCTGGACCCCCCCCCCCCTCTTTTGTTTTTTTCAAGATGTTGATGTTGTTGGTCTACCTGACTGTTATCTGTTTTATTGTATTTTGCATGCATATTTAGAAGTGACCCTGAGGAGAAATATTGTGTTCCAGTGCCCTAGAACTCATTGCCGTTCCCTATACCCATTTTTTTTTTTTTACAAGAACTGGATGGTGTTGGTCTGCCTGACTATAAGCTGTATTACTGTATATTGCATGTGTATTGAACATTAGGCTCCAGTGCCCTAGAACTCTTATTGCCTTTCCCTGGATCCCTTTTTAACAAGATACTATCAATACTACTTTTAATAGCTTAAGGGTCCATTAATCCCTATCATGGATAACCCTACATTTGTTACCCAAGTTATTCCTCTAACTTAATTCTTAGCTTTTCTAAAACTTAAACTTCACAAGTTCCTTCTGGAGGAAACCTGCTCCCTTTCACTACCATCTTTCAGGGGTGGGAACCCACAGTCCAAACTCCATTTCAGTATTTCTACTTATCCGACTTTTATTGAACCATCAACTGCTGTGCAAATCTCCATCAGCCTTTAACACCCTTTGAAAAAATGTGCCTTTCTTCTTGTTGTTTGCAACATATAATTTCATCTATTTATAAATTGCTGGTTTCCTCCCGTTCTTAACAATTACCTTCCTACTGCAGACAAATGGAAATAGAACTAAACAAACAATTCACATCCATTCAATGGGCCGTGTGCTTGACTTCTAAAGATCTTGCCTTATATTGACTTATATGGTGAATAGTCTTATTGTATTCATCTACTAGGTACTTTGTGTGTCCAATTCAACCTATTCTCTTTTCCTATTGAGCTCATTAATTACATTGCTATTTCTCATTCTCGTCAATGTAAATTATTTATAAATGGCATTGCTCTTTCTCTTGTTGCTCATTATAGCATCTATATGTTGTTTCCACCAACTTGTTTCATGGTAGTATTGTTTTACTCTTAAAATAAATTAATCCTTTGAATAAGAAACAAAACTGTTATACCTTATTGCTATCCTTATATAGAGTAGGTTTGTTTGATGTAATCATACTAATGAAAATTACATTATGCACCTGAATTGTTTTAAATAGTCTACAGAATACATACCAGATGGGTAATTCAACAATCGTTCTGTGATTATGGGCTGTATTTATGATGTCTTAAAGTATTATTGCAACTTGTTCAATACAAAAAAGTATGCTCTCACAAAGAGCAGCTTTGCAGCCACTGACTACAGTACTACAGAAACAGACTAGAATTTGGGCTTCCATTTTGCTCTAATAGAACATGACAGTCTTATTTTATAATGATTAGGATCTGAAATAAGGCTAATCTAAAGGAGAAAAATTCATTCTCTGTAGCTCATTTTCTTATACTATCTGCTGGACCTGTTTATACTATCTGCTGGATCTGTGTATTTAAGAGGGTGTACAGGTCACAGCTTACAGGCATAATCTTCTTGGGGTAAACAGAGAACCAACGCCCTGAAGATTATGCTGTGGTCTGTCCCTCCAAGGATCATATTGTGTGGCCTGCACCCAAAGAACATGAAGGGCAGCTATGAAGTTCAAGGGATACAGGGGATGGAGTCTAGTACGGACATGTTTTTTGTAGTGTTTATATTTTTCTACAGGTTTTCCTCCGTTGGACTATGCTGGATTTGTTGTACTTTGTCAGACCAGCACTGGATCCATTTCTTTTATGAAATAGTTAATGAGGACTGGTGTTGGAGAGTGCTTATTTAAATAATGTGTTTTTTTCTGTTTCTGTGGTTTTTTTAAACTATTTTAGTTTAGTGTTGGTAATGGAGGATTCTGACAGACGTCTCTCAACTACTATTGCTTGAGATTGGTGGCAACCAGTGGTGTTTTTTGCTACTGAAGGCTGACAGTAACACCCTCTCACTATTACCCCAGTACCCACTGCAGGGGTATTGGAAAGAGCCAGGTTACCATCAGAAGCAGACCATATAATGAAAGGCCCACCTTTGGGGCAGCTGCAGGGTGGTAATTTTAGGGAAGGAACCAGTTGAACTTTCCCATCCTGCAGCTTCCATTTTACCTTGGCAGGTTTTGAAAAAGGAGGAATTACCCATGTCGTCTTTTTAACCATTTGTTTATTGAAAAATCTAGAAATAAACTTATTATCAAGAAAAAAATGATGTGCGTTCACCCCATTTTCCATAACTAGCCAAGGTAAAACCACCAGCTGCAGCCTGGTTCTATGAGGATGGGAAGGTCCGTGGATACTGGTCCCTTCCCATCTTAAAAATGCCAATTCAACAATCGTTCTGTGATTATGGGCTGTATTTATGATGTCTTAAAATATTATTGCAACTTGTTCAATAAAACGATCATTGAAAAGCAAAAGTATGCTATAACAAAGAGCAGTTTTGCAGCCACAGACTACAGTACTACAGAAACAGACTAGAATTGGGGCTTCCCTTTTGCTCTATTAGAGCAGTACAGTCATATTTTATAATTGATTAGGATCTGAAATAAGGCTAATCTAAAGGAGAAAAATTAATTCTTCTGTTGCTCATTTTCTAAAACTTACATAAGGACTGTTCAGAGTAATATACTAATCAAAGAACAGATAATGAGCTTAATTAGGACTATGTTGAGGATGCCACAAAGCTATGATTGCCTGTCATATTAAACCGACTAAATTCCTTTAACTGAAATAAAGATCAAGTTAAATAATAGCAGATTAAATTTATTATGCTCTACTAAGGTGAACCATGAAGTCAAACAATACCGACTTCCACTCAACTGATAATGACTCTGGAAAGACTGACTGTGCTCAGCTATTACAACAATGTTTGTCAATCTCCCTATATACCTTCTTCCTAAGAGGTTCACTTACATTATGAGATTTGAAAGTAAATGCTACGGCAACCGCTATACTAAATGAATATCAAATACATTACTAAAAATATAACAATTTAAAAAGTCTCAGGGTATGTTCACACGGCGTGTTGAATCCGATTTTGGATCCGTTTTTAGATGCGTGTTTGGATCGGTGTTTCGGATCCTAACCAGACCAAAACACGCCGCGAACCATGTGCAGTCTGACAGACAGTGCTTGTAATGTAATACATGCCGCGGCGTTCTGACGGGTGATCACCAATGCGTGCTAACATGCATCTTTCTGACGTGTCTTTTGGATATGTTCAAATAATTGTGATGTCTATTCTCGATCTGAAAGGCACAGCAGCAGGGCCGCCTCTTCCACTGGGCAGGATAGGTGGTTGCTTGGGGGCCCCACGAGCTCAGGGGGCACCCTCGATCAGCTGCTTACCCTGCCCAGTGGCAGTGAATACACGCAGGTACGTTCATTGGTCTGCCACACCGGCCTGTTGCTGTTGCGCTGTTCCTGCGCTTTACTCTTTAAAGCGCAGACAGGGCGGCATGGCAGTCAGATAGTGTAGGGGCCAGGCTACAGCGATACACCATCTGTGGCTTGATATGGCGGCCCCTGCTATTGCTATGCCGTGCCTGCACTTTACTCTTCACAGCGCAGGTATGGCAGCATGACAGTGAAGTAAAGCAGGGGCCAGACTATAGTGATGCTTTGAGCTCCTGTACTACATCCCTGCTCCTCCTTCTCTCCCCAGCACTGTGCGGCACTGAAGAGCAGAAGACTACTCGGGAGGGAGAGAGGAGCAGCACTGCCGCTCCCTCTACACTCATACCATGGGCAGTGAAGAGCTGATTACTGCCAGGCCCCCTGCTCTTCTGGACTTCAGGACCAGTGAGTGATTGGGGGGGGGATGTGTGGGCTGTTAGGAAGGGAAGGGGTGATGTGGGGTGTTAGGAAGGGTGGGAGGAGGTGTGGGGTGTTAGGAAGGGGGGAGGTGTGGGGTGTTAGGAAGGGGGAGATGTGGGGTGTTAGGAGGGGGGAGATGTGGGGTGTTAGGAAGGGGGGAAGATGTGGGGTGTTAGGAAGGCTGGGGGGATGTGTGGGGTTTTAGGCAGGCGATCATGTGTTATAGTACCTGCTGGCCCGGGCGAGCTATCCGGTGTTATACTATCTGCTGGATCTGTGTATTTAAGCTTATCAGATCAAAAAGAGAAAAAAAAAACAGAAAAAAACCACACAGAGGGGGTGCTCTATGGTGAAGTACGTAGAACAAGTAAGAACAGGATAATAAGTGGTTAGGTTGCAGACGAGCCCCCGTTTATTTTGACCAATCAAATGCTTAGCGCCTCCGTCCATAGACTACGATGGAGCGGGGAGCTGTAACACTGATTGGAGGATATAACCCCATAAGATACATAAGATATAATGGATGGAGGTAGCTCTTCCCTCCATTGGCTCATTTATTTTTCCCTCTCTTTCTAGACCAATCAGCATTCTCCACTGGTCCTGACATTGAAACCTATGGAGCGCATTATCCTTTCCCTGATTGGTGGAATCTAAAGTAGCTTAATAAATAATTGGTTGATACATATTTCCCGCTTTCTCTATAGCCAATGGGCTTTTAACTTCATTCTAAGACATCTTTTAAAATATCCCGCCTATTTTATGATTGGTCTGCTCAGCCCCATAGGTTTTAATGTTATATGTAACCTGTTTTATTATTGGTTTATGTTGTAACCAATTGAAATAATGTCTGTGTTTTAAATGTGTAATGTTTTCCCGGGTTCTTATGTAGCACTTATTGTGCCGGTACAGGCACGCGTCATATTGTGCTGTGTTATGTGGTGGAAAAGTTCTTTTTACCTTAATTTTATTGAAATAAAAACCTTTATTTTATACATCATCTTTGGCCTCAAGAAGAGGTTTATTCCTTAACTGGGCGCCGGGTTCAACTTTTTTCCAGTTCGTTTTCTCTAAGCTTATCAGGTGTTATACTGTCTGCTGTCCCTGTGTATCTAAGCCTATCAAGTAGAATATATGGAAAAAAGAGAAATACAACAGGCGCACAATAGTGAAGTATGTAATAACCAGTGGTAGCAATATAGATGTATTAAGCTCACCTCTTGGAGTTGTGCGTATGGCTGAGGCACAACTCTCACATAGATATGATTTCTCCTTTTTGGTTCCCCCGTCTTAGGCAGCCTGGTGTCCGTGAATCCGTGTGTGCATAACACACGGTCAATACAAAGTCATAGGATAAAAAATACGGAGTTGCGGCGCTCTTGGAGAATATAAGATAAAAAACACCTTATTTCAAGAGTTGTGTATTGATAGAAGAGAGAACTCTCTCATATAAAAAACTTTAAAACTTTATGCTGTTTCTTGCATGTGTATACCCATTGCTCATCAGAAGTGCCTATACAATGTTATAATATCTGCTGGCCCTGTGTATCTAAGCCTATCCAGTGTTATACTATCTGATGGCCCTGTGTATCTTAGCCTTTCATGTGTGGTGCTGTCTGCTGGACCTGTGTATCTAACCTATCATGTGTTATACTATCTGCTGGACCTATGTATCTAAGCCTATCTGGTGTTATAATATCTGCTGTCCCTGTGTATCTAAGCCTATCTGGTGTTATAATATCTGCTGTCCTGTGTTCTAAGCTTATCGGTGTTATAATATCTGCTGTCCCTGTCGTATACTAAGCTTTCCGGTGTTATAATATCTGCTGTCCGTGCTGTGTTATCTAAGCTTAATCCGTGTGTTATTAAATCTGCTGGGCCCTCTGTATCTATGCTATCCAGGTGTTATAATAATCTGCTGGCCTGTGTATCTAAGCCTACCAGGAACTGTCTATTGAGATACTGTATGTGCGATACTGTGTCGCAGTCAGTATATCTTAGGCTATGATATTGTACAATATCACACAGGATACAGTTCACACAGCATTTGTTAAATATGTATTTAACAAAAAATGTACCTCAAAATGTATTTAACGATGTTCAAGTGTGATTACATTGATTTCAATGTAAAATACGTATAATTATTCAGACGTTTTTGCATTGCGTTAAATGGATACATTCAAAATATTGACCTGTCACTTCTTGATCTGTTTTATGCAAAAACCCATAGAAACAATTGGGATATATTTTTGCAGTCCAGAAAATGTATCCAAAAACTATAGGGTGCATTCCTGCTGCAACCAAAACGCAGCAAAACACGCACCTGGGTGTTGGATGCGATTTATATAGTGGTTTTGCACACGTTTTCAGAACCAAAATAGATCCAACACGCCGTGTGAACATACCCTTAAAATTAAGAAGTCTTAAAATTAGCAGACTGCAACACCTAATTCCTTAAAAGGTCTAATATCTGCCATCAGCAGAAACAAGCAAAGAAACCAGAGAAGGACAAAAAGACATAGGAAAAAATAAGATGGAAAAGTTGAGGACGTGCTTAACCATTGCTTCTATGCCAAGTGGACCAACCGCTTATTCCTCCCTCAGATCAGATAAGCCAACGTCTGTTCGTTTGGTTCTTCCATATCAACCCTTTCTACTATCCAGATGTATGTACATAAATCTATGGTTAGACAAACTGTCTAGAAATACAGAAACTTCAGCACTATTTTCTTCTTCCCTAGGTATGTTCAAATAAGCTCAAGCTAATAAAGTTTGGATTCTAGTGACATCTGTATTCTTTAATTGATAACTAGCTAGTCATATCCCAAGGCTCCTTGGTGGGTTGGGTGTGACTTTAAAAATGTTTCTTCCAATAGGTGGTGCTTTAAATATATGATTTGTAAGTCTTCACACACCTTCATGGTGCCTTTCCCCATTGAGAAGCATTACCCTTTTTAATTATGTCTAATGCCTCACACTCAGTTAGTCAGAACCCTGCTCTGCTCTGAATAGGGGTAATCTCCAGAAAATTACTGTCTACACATGGGATAATGGGCGTTGTTAACTCTCAGTCATATTTCAAGGCTCTTTGGTGGGTTGGGTGGTGGCTTTAAAAATGTTTCTTCCAATAGGTGGTGCTTTAAATACATGATTTGTTAAGTCTCACAGTCCTTCATGGTGCCTTTCCATTGGAAGCATTTTCTCCTTTTGAAACCCTTTAAGCCGAACGCCTGAAAAGTACTTAATTACCAGCACATTTTTTTAGTTTTTGCCTCCTTGAGTTTCAACAGTCGTAACTTTTTTATTTTTACAATGACACAGTTGAATTAGACCTTGTTTTTTGCGGGAGAAGTTGTGCTTTTTGGAGGAATAGTTTAAATTCACTTATAAATTATTGCAGAATTTTTTTTTACATTTTTATCAAATATTTTTGTTTTATTTAATTAATTTTTTACACCATTCACATTTCACACTTAATAATGTGATTAATTCTACAGGTCATTATTGTCATGTGGATACCCAATATGTGTAGTTTTTTGTGTGTGTAATTTATGCACAATAATTCTTTAGTAAATATTTATTTTTTATTTTATTATTATTTTTTTTTTATACACTTTTTATGTTTTTTTACTTTTTTTTTATCTCATGAAGGGATAATTGGGAGTCCCGATCACCTGACAGAGCAAGGGAAAGCCCTTTGATTATGCTGCGGTCACTGTGGCAAACATAGCTTAGTTGCCGGGAAGGGAATAGGGAGATCTGCAAGCGAGACCTGCTCTAGGAACAGGGCTGTGAAGTACAGCTCTGTTCTCAGCACTGCTGCGGCGCTAGAAGCTGCAATACCCCGTTGTCTGCAGCGACTTCAAATGACGTCACTGCAGATGAATGACATGAGATGCCCACCGCCAAATTTACTGTCTACAGATTGGAACTAGCTTGGAGTTAAACTCCTAGTCATATTTCAAGGCTCCTTGGTGGTTCAGATGTACAGTGGGTACGGAAAGTATTTAGATCCCTTTACATTTTTCACTCTTTCATTTTCGTTTCATTGCAGCCATTTGGTAAGATCAACAAAACTTCATTTTTTGCTGTTTAATGTACGCTCTTGATCTTGAAAGAAAAAAAACAGAAATGTAGATATTTTTGCAAATTTATTAAACAAGAAAAACTGAAATATCACATGTTCTTAAGTATTCAGACCTTTTCTTTAGTATTGGGTAGAAGCACCCTTTTGATCTAGTACAGCCATGAGTCTTCTTGGGATCATGATTTGCAACAAGTTTTTCAAACCTGAGATTGAGGATTGGCTCTGTTCATTCTTCCTTGCAGATCCTCTTCCAGTTCCTCAGGTTGGATGGTGAACATTGGATGGGACAGCAATTTTCCAAGTCTCTCCAGAGATTACTCTCTATCGGGTTTCGGTCAGGACTCTGGTGGGCCAGTCATCTAATGGTCGAACAGAGTTGTTCTGAACCACACTGCTTTGTTTTTTGGCTGTGTGCTTGAGTCATTGTCTTGTTGTAAGATGAACCTTCGGCCCAGTCTGAGGTCCAGAGCAGTCTGGAAGAGGGTTTCATCCAGGATATCCTCTGTACTTGTCCGCAATAGTTAGTCATCCATTTCTCCCCACTTCATTTGCACTAACAGTTAGCTCTTCATCACCTGCAGTGAAAAACACCCCCATAGCATGATGCTGCCACCACCATATTTCACTATTGGGATTCTATTAACCCCTTAAGGACCCAGCCTGTTTTGACCTTCCTGACACAGCCCTATTTTTGAAATCTGGCATATGTCACTTTATGTGAGAATAACTTTTTGACACTTTTTACCTTGCCATGTGATTCGAGATTGTTTTTCTCGGACACATTGTGATTTAAGTTAGTAAGAAATTTTTATCATTACAAATCCTTGGGTTTGTTTGTGAAAAATATCAAAATTTCATGAAAATTTAGAAAAATTGCCGATTGAAAGTTGCAAAAATTTCTGCGTGCAAGACAGATAATTATTCCCACAAAATAGTTTATTAAACTAGCATCTTCCATATGTCCCCACTATAGGTTGGCATAATTTTGTAAATGTCTTTTTTTTTTTTTACGACATTAGGGGGCTTAGAAAATTAGTAATAATTTCTCACATTTTCAAGAAAATTTGCCAATATACATTTTTTAGGGACCACTCAGTTCTGACGTGTCTTTGAGGGGCCTGATGTTAGTACCCCCCTAAGTGACACAATCTGAGAAACTAGACCCTTAACGTATTTACAACACTATTTGGAAGTTTGATAACCCTTTAAGATTATTTCACAGAAATGAAAGCTAAAGTGGAGGTGAAATTTTCAAAATTTCACTTTTTTTGCAGCATTATCAATTTTTATCCATTATTAATGGCAATACAGTAAATGTGATAGGTAAATGCAACTTATATCAATTCTCCCAGGTTTCTGCCGTTTTTTAGAGATATGCCTATGTGGCCCTAGTGCATTATTTGGCTCAACCATAGCCCCAGAATAGGAGGAGCACCTACTATACTCTGGGGTCTCATTTTCAATACGATTTTATTTAGCGCCATTTCAGGTTTGGGGGACACCCTTTAAGTGCTAAAACTTAATAAACACCACTAAATAGACCGCATATTGGAAAACTACACCCCTTAATGAATATTTCCAGGGGTGGCATTGAGTATATAGACCCCACAGGTGATCACAAATTTTTTTTTAGCATAAGGCTGTGAAAATTAAAAAACATTTTTTTTCTATATAATTTGCACTTTTTAGCTTAAATGTTTCATTATATACAAGGAATCTGGAAAAAAAAGAACCTCAAAAACTTTGTTAAGCAATTTCTTCCACAAAGTTCGGCATTCAATACCTACATGTGGGTTGTGTAAAACTGATGTTTGGGGCATAGCTGGGCGATAAAGGAGGGAGCGATATTTGGATTTTGGGAAGCGAGATTTTGGTGGGGCCATGTCTCTTTGCAAAGACACCCCAAAGTAGCATAGAAACAGGCGAAACCTTCCAGGAAGCTCGCCCCGTTTGAGATTCAACACCCCTCAGGGATCTCATATGGGTTGTATTCTGCATTTTAGGCACACAGTGTTCATAGTTTTTTTTAGACATTGGGCAATGAAAAATGGGGGGGGGAAAGGCAGTTCGGTCATTGTTTTTGAGTTTCAAATTTTACAGGCATTCGCGTGCAGTGTAAATGATGTGATAACTTTACTATGGGGTCGGTACAATTACCAGGATATAGATTTTATTATAGTTTTTTTCTGTTTTATTACTTTTACACAGTAGAAATACGTTATTAACAATTTGCGTTTTTATGTTGTCCTATTCTGACAGCCATAACTTTTTTATTTGCTGTGTGCAGAGTGTGTATGGGCTTGTTTTTTTGAGGATGGGGGGAGGGGGGTTGAATGTTTCTATTGGTAACCATTATGCGTTGCATATTATGATGCTATGTTCTTTATTATTAAGGCTTGTTGTGAGAATGTTTTGAACAAAAATTCAGCGATCTTGGTAGTTTTTTATTTTTATTTTTATAGAGCGGTCACTGATTTGGTATATATGACATGTAGATTTTTACTCAGGAGGGCTATCGATTACTCCGATATCCAATTTGTATTTTTTTTTTGTTTTACATGCCTTTTATACAATAAAAACACATTTTTCAAACAAGAAATGATACGGTTTTGCATCGCCAATAGTCCGAGAGCATAAACTTTTAATTTTTCTGTGCTTAGGAGCTGTGGAGGGACTTGTTTTTGCCAAGAGGTGTTGACGTTTTATTAGTATGCATTTTTGGGGGGGACAGGCTTTTTGATCGCTTTTATATCCATTTTTTGGGAGGCCAGTGGTGAAGAAAAATATAGCATTCCTGTAGTGTTTTTATTTTTTATTTTTAAACAGGGCTCAAAACCCATGCAGTATCCGTTATTAAGTTAGCTTTACTATTTGGGTCGCTACGATTATGGCAGATACCTATTTATTATAGTTTTTTTTTAAGCTGAAGCACTGTAAAAAAAAAAGAAAGTGTTTGTAGTGTGTAAAACAATTATTTATGCATCTCTTATCTTCTGAGAGCTATACATTTTCTATTTTTCCGTTATCAGAGCTGTATGTGGACTATTTTTTTGCGGGATGAACTGACGTTTTAATGGTACAACTTTGGCGTTATAGAGTTTTTGATCGATTTTTATTCCATTTTATGTGCTGAGGGGTATGTACAATAATCTTAATTCTGTATGTGATTGTTTTTTTTAGGGTTTTTTGTACGGGCGTTCACCGTACGGGTTAATTAACATGACAGATTTATATGGCAGTCGTTACGCACGGCGGGGCAATACCAATATGGTACTTCATTTAATTTTTGTTCATTTTTGGGGCGTATTGGCGTTTGTAAAGGGAAGAAAAGGGCGGTTGTACGTATTTTATTTTATTTTTTTTTGTGTTTGTGTTTACATGTTTTTCACTTTTTTTTACTTTTTTTCACTTTTTCACGTTATTTTTTTATCTTTTCCCCATAGGGGGTTTTGAGATGAGAGGATCTTTAAGATCTCTCATTCAATAAGCAAATCAGTACATTGCTTGTTTGCTATGACTGGTTCTATGGTAACTGTCAGTCACGATGCCGGTACATGGCCAAGGGACGGCCGGGCGTCGTGACGTACATAGAAACCCGGAAGGCATTCTCTGCCCTCCGTGGTGTCTGTAGGGAGGACAGGGAGCTGCTCGGATCTCCGATCCGTGCGCTGCTGCCAGCGACAGGAGACGCAGGAGGATGCGATTCACCTCATATCTCTCTTATTATTGCGACCCGATCGGACGCGATAATTAAGGGGTTAACCGCCCCCCCCCCGGAGCGATCCGGGGTCGGGGGCCGACGCTTGCGGGATGTTCAGCTGTTATATACAGCTGACACCCGCGCCGATCGCGCGAACTCTGCCTTGGAGTTCTCTCGGCGATCCTCAGGACGGTATCCTTACGTCAGGTGCGTGAACCCCAAACCACCGTGGACGTATGATATGGCATGGTCGTGAAGGGGTTAGCAGGTTGATGAGCAGTTCCTGGTTTTCACTTAGAATTAACACATAGAAAGTTCAATCTTCGTCTCATCAGACAGAGATTCTTATTCCTCATAGTTAGGAGTCTTCTTGTCTTTTTTTGTAAACTGTATGCGGGCTTTTCAAATGTCTTGCACTGGGAGGCTTACATCGGCACACACTTTTCCATAAGCCCTGACTGGTGGAGGGCTTGCAGTGATAGTTGACTTTGTGGAAATTCCTCCCATCTACCTATTGCATCTCTGTAGGCTCAGCCACAGTGATCTCTTGGGGTTCTTATTTACCTTCTATCACCAAGGCTCTTCTCCACGGATTGCTAGTTGGCTGGATGGCCTGGTTTAGGAAAACGTTGTGCGTCGTCCCAAACATTTTCCATTTAAGGATTATGGAGGCCACTGTGCTCTTTGGAATCTTGAGTGCTACAGAAATTCTTTTGTAAGCTTGGCCAGATCTTTTGTAACCTTGCCACAATTCTGAGCTTCTTGGGCAGGTCCTTAGACCTCATGATTTTCATGTGCTCTGACATGTATTGTGAGCTGTGAGGTCTTATATAGACAGGTTGTGGCCTTTCCTATTCAAGTTACAATCAGTTTAATTAACATAGCTGGACTCAATGAAGGAGTAGAAACCATCTCAAGGAGGATCAGAGAAAAGGGACAGCATGTGAGTTAAATATGAGTGTCAAAGCAAAGGATCTGAATACTTATGACCATGTGATATTTCAGTTTTTCTTGTTTAATAAATTTGCAAAAATATCTACATTTCTGGGTTTTTTTTCTTTCAAGATAGGGTGCAGAGCAAAAAAAATAACTTTTTTGATCTTACCAAATGGTTACAATGAAACAAAGAGTGAAAAATGTAAAGGGGTCTGAATACTTTCCGTACTCACTGTAAATTTAAGAAATGCTTCCAATAGGTGCTCTGGAGTCTTAGCTCCATTCCCTTAAGCTTATTTGAAAATATTAAGATTTTAGTATAACATTCATGGCTTGTAAGTCTCTACATACCTTCCTGGTACTTCTCCCAAGTGAGGAAAATTATCCTTTTTGAGCTACTTTCTTTTAAGTAGGTGTTCTGTTAAGCTCATTTCAAGGGCAGAATCTTGACAGAGGTGAGAAAAAACTTAAGAGTAACAGTAAGAGCTACTGAAAACTCAACACACTGCAAAACCCTCTGTTCGTGTGTTCACTGTTAGAAAAACTATTGTGTTCATGAAGGGAAACCAGTAAGGAAGCTACTGAAAAAACAAGTTTGCGTCTGAACACCAGGACGTACGACAAGTCTTTTGGCATAATGTTACAGTATATAGCCAGATGAGACCAATGTGGACATAAGCTGAAGAGACATTGAGTGATTCAATGATAGTTACCAAAAGCGAAAAAGTTAATTTAACCAAAGAATGGTTGAAAAAGCTAAAAATTTGTGTTTTGCAATGGGCAAGTGTTTACCTTAACTCAATCAAAATTCCATGGCATGAACATAAGGAGGCTCTGAACTGTATTTTTAAATTACTGATGCTCACACTGCTTATTCCAGCACTATGCCTCCCAGTCTTCTCCACTGGTCCACTGGTCTTGTTGTATAAACTACAACACATAGGGCGACAAGTACAGTATGTACAGGGCTGGGCCAGAAGTTTGGCATCTTTGCAGCCCGAAAACTGGCGCAGCCCTGTCCGCTATATTTGTAATGAGGCGCACTCCAATCTTAGGCGCATTACAAAATGCCTGTGGCAATCTGTAATGTGTCTGAGATCGGGGCACATGCTGGAGGCTTGTCGCACTACAGCCGTACGAAGCTACAAATTTATGACTTTTGAATGGCAATTCCAGGCGCATTACTGCTAGAACAGGTAAGCCACTTTAAAAGTGGTTTACCTGAGCCAGAAGTGTTGCTAAGTAGCTAGAAAGGGCGCCAAAAATCATACTTACCACCCATATTCTTTATTAATATCAATGGGATTGGTTAACATGGATTCCTACTTGAAATACTCATAGCCTTAGACTTACCTGTTGTACTGATGTTAGATATCTATTCCATATTGAATAGGACATGGCAGAACCCATGTGTCATTTAATAGAATCATTGCAGCAGTGTGTATGCACTAATACACTGACATAATGTAAAATATCTTCTATCTATGTTATCATGTGTAGGAGCGGATTGACTGGACCACTGCAAGCGGTGGTATAAGCCATGTCAGGGAGCAGAGTCTAAGGAGCCTCCTGGTCTTCACCAGAACCCGCTGCAACGCTGGTTGGATTTGTGAAGCGGGAGACTCCCAGATCACTATCCCTGATGCAACTTGCTTACGGTTTTGGCTGGGGTGTAGCGTGGTACAGAATCAGTAAGCTAAGATGTAGTTGGGGACAGGTAGAGGCAGTATAAGCAAACTAGCCCCGTTAGCAGATACAATAATAGTGGAAGCTAAATCACTAAATGCCTCTTGACCACAAAAAAATTAGACTAAAGAAAAGAGGAAGTCCTATAAAACATAACTTTTATTAGAGTATTCAATAAAAGAAGTAACATATACTATCTCCCACAAAAATAAAGGGAAAATGTTTTTTGCTATAAGTGCTAGAGCAAAAACAAAAAAATGTGATCAGCAAAAATATGCCCTATTGCACCCTAACAAAGTGACTAAGTCCTAGCCTATCAAAAAACAGGAAATATCGCCCTGATAAGGGCGTTCCTGACAGGGCGATATTCCTGTTTTTTGATAGGTAGGACTTAGTCACATGTTAGGTTGCAATAGGGCTTATTTTTGCTGATACATTTTTTTGTTTTTGCTCTACAACTTAGAGCAAAAACCATTTCCCCCTTTTTTGTGGAGAGATAGTATATGTAATTCTTTTATTGATAGCTGTAATAAAAGTTATGTTTTATAGGACTTCCTCTTTTCTTTAGTCTAACAGGTAAAGGCAGGCGGCAGGCAACAAGGTCAAGTTGAACAGGCAGGAAGGTCTGGTTCACGGAATAAAGGATAGCGCAAAGCTCTCTCTCAAAACACCAACTATAGAACACCAAACATCTGGCGGGAAGAGGAGGTAGAGGTAACAAGATATAGGACCACCGCCTGGCAATTAACCAATTACTGGTGCATCTGTCCTTTAAATTTCACAGAGTTGTCCTGCGCACCGTAGAGAGTACATGCGCTGGCACACAACAGGGGACCACATGGGCGCAAGAGCAAGGAGAGGAGAGTAAGAGGGGTTGGGAGGGATCAAAAGCTCATCTGCAGATGGATTGGTAGCAAGTTACTTACATGTAGTGTTTAATACATAGAATCTACTGTTTACTATACCGTTACACAAATTCCATGTGTCAGGGTACACTAGATGTGCAGCAAAGCAGCAGCCTTGGTTCACATCTGCATCAAAGGTTCAGTTCAGAAATTCTTTTGTTTGAAAACAAACACAAAAGGATCCGTTTCACAACGGACAACAATGGCGTTGTTTAGATAGAACAATTAATGCAACTTACTAACGGAACCTTCAATGCATATGTGAACCAAGCCTTAGTTTCAAGAGACCTGGTAGGTGAAGGAAGAGTTACCCACTGTTCAGCTGTCTGGTCAGGTCATAAGGAGTACAATTGTAGAGAGCATAGTAAATCTGTCCATCTTCTCCATCTAACCATTCATTATTAGGTCAGGATTAAGGATGTCCTGGGAGAGGCTGACAACCTTTCCTGTGCTGTGCAACCATAGGCCTTCTGTGTTCCATTGTATAATGCCTTTATAAAGCATTGTATTATGGAGATATTCATCGATAAGAGTCATGCATAGAGGAGAGAATATCTTTGTAATATACCATCCAATGGAGCTGTGTGAAAATGGGCATCGTATGGTGCTGTATACTTCTGTGGATATCCTTTCAAATTCCAGTATAACTTAATAATAGTAATAATAATAATAACTCTTTATTTATAGAGTGCCAACATATTCCGCAGCACTTTACAATTTAGGGTATGTTCACACGGCGTGTTCAGTTCGTGTGAACTTATGTTATTAGATGTGTGTTTGGATCCGTCTGTCAGACCCTAAACGGACACATATCTAATAATGAGCAATGTGATTTTACATTGCTTTTAACTGAAAACACGCATCGGTGTTCATGTGAGTGATCGCTGATGCGTGTCTCATTGTGTCTTTTCGTATCGGTTCCAAGAATTGACATGTCAATTCTTGGTCCGAAAGATGCAGAAGGAGCCCTATTTTAAACTATAGGGTGCGATCCTGCTGCAGTCAATACGCATCCAAACACTCAGCTGTGTGTTGGATATATGTTGGATACGTTAAGTATCCGATCGACGCTGCATTTTTGGATGCGATTTTCAGATCCAAAATCGGATCCAGAAGCGCTGTGTGAATGGGCCCCATAAGGGGTATAAGTACAAACAAAAACAAATATAATACAGAAAAAGCTACTTACAGATCAGACACAAGGTATGAGGGCCCTGCTTGCGAGAACTTACAATCTATTAGGGTGTGTGGGTGAGACAAAGGGTAAGAAGTGCTCAGTTTACACAATGGTCCAGCCATGTTGCATAAATAAGGGGTAGTTTACATAAAGAATGGATGAAAGTGCCATCCCAACCATACATCTATATACAGATAAGTGTCTTTGAGTGCTCAAGTGCAGGGAGTGACAGAAGTGTGTGTGACAAAAAGCGAGGGTTTAGCAATTAGGGATCTTGATAGGCCTGCCTAAGAAGATGTATTCTCAGGGCACTCTTAAAGCTTTGGGGGTTATGATTGTGTCTGATTGTATGGGGTAGCTTGTTCCAGAGAACTGGTGCCACATGTGAAAAATCTTGGAGACGGGCATGGGAGGTTCAGATGACTGAGGCATGTAGTCTAAGATCATCAGCAGAGTGGAGAGACCGGGTAGGGTGGTAGACAGAGATGAGGGAGGAGATGTAGGGGGTGCAGCGCTGTGGAGAACCTTAAGGGTGAGAGTCATGAGTTTTTGTTGTATTCTGTACTGAATGGGCAACCAGTACAGTGACTGACACATGGTAGAGGCATCAGTATAGCAAAGAAAGATGAGCCTGGCTGCTGCATCCAGGAGAAATTGAAGAGGGGAGAGTTTGCAGAGGGAAGACTGATTATCAGGGAGTTACAATAGTCAAGAAGAGAAAGATTAAGAGCAGTAATAAGAGATTGAGTTGTTTTCACAGTAAAAAAAAAAGGACGGATTCTGGAGATGTTCTTGAGGTGCAGGTGAAAGGATCGGGCAAGGCATTGGATATATGGGGTGAAGGACAGATCTGAATCTAGTATAACCCCAAGACAGCGTGCTTGCTGCCTAGGAGTTATGGAAGTACCACACACGGAAACAGAAATAGCAGAGGGGGGTCAGTTAGTAGATGGCAGGATGATGAGAAGTTCAGTTTAAGATAAAGGGAGGACATGATGTCAGAGACAGCGAACAGTCACTGGTGTTTTGTAGCAGGGCAGGAGTGATGTCATGGGAAGAGTTGTATAACTGAGTGTCATCAGCGTAGAGATGGTACTGGAAATCTGCTGATGGTTTGTCCAGTGGGGGCTGTGTAGAGTAAAAAGAGGAGAGGACCTAGAACTGTTCCCTGAGGAACCTCAACAGCAAGAGGAAGAGGAGAGGAGGTAGAACCGGAAAAGGAGACACTAAAGGAGCGGTCAGAGAGGTAGGATGAAAACCAAGAGAGAGCGGTGTCCTGGAGGCCAATGGCATTGAGCGTGTTGAGAAGAAATTGGTAATCTACAGTGTCAAACGCTGCAGAGAGATAGTAATATATCTGTATAGAAGTAGCCTTATAGCACAATATTGGAAATTTGTAAATACTTCCAAATTACAAATGTTGACAATGCAATATCATGACATAGGAAAAATACACACACAACCCTAATCTGGAGTTAGTGAATTAGTTGGCAGGCTTGACTCAGATTGGATAATGGCTAAAAAGACATAGAGATGTCATCAGCCACCTACTCTAATGCTTTCTAGTACCTTTGGGATGTTCACCCACCCTCTGCACAGTTCAATTAAAGGTTGGACATCCCTTTTATTCAGTTGCAGGCTTTGGCTTGGTTAGCAAATTTCTTACAGCCATGTTCATCAAGAGGTCTGCTGAATTGCTCCCGATGTGATTCCCCTCATCTTATTCATTTACTGAGAGACTTTGATTAATAAGTTCTTTAGAAATGTCCAGGAATAAATCTTATTTACTAGGATATTCTTTGGGTAAAAAAAGCAAAACAAAAAAAAAGTTCATGTAATTGCTGCTTCATGGTAGATTTTGGGGTATGTGAGGGGAACTGTGTAGTGAGTGGTTAATCAACAAACACAGATCATAAAGACAACCCCCATGCCTTTCTCATCACTTTCCCATTCACTGGTTTTCAATTGCCATGCCAAACCTCAGGTGACACACAGATTTGATAAACTGTGGAATGGAAAAAGAGAATGCCTTTATGTTTCATGCAGATACAAGCAGAAGAAATAATTACCACCCAAAAGTACTTTTCTTTTCTGCAGTTACAGAGGCACTAAGGAATTTTGTTCTGCTTGTTTAAATACCATGCTTTGGCCAAGTACCCAGTTATACACAGTAGGTATACAGTATCTTTCTTTCCAGATAATTAAGGGAACTGAAGATGGCCAGTGGGCAGCCAAGCACTTTGTGTTACAAGCAATAATGATAATGTGCTCCAGTTCTTTAATTAGAAAACTTAGTGCATGATTGGAATAGTAAAGTGATACACATTTTTGGCCAGCTGCAACAAGCCAAATATAAATATGGAATTGGTATAATTTGGTTTCTGTAAAGCGAGAAGGGACAGATGCAGTGAGTGCGTTTATGTTGTCATTTGGTGCAACGTATTATGATGTTTATTCTCTGAAAACGGGAATATACAGGAAGCACCATAACAAAACTCACTGGGCTTTTTTTCATGTTTTTTCATGTTCACCATACACTGCAGCTCTGTAATATATCTTTACAGGGCTCAAAGCTCTGTTTTATGTGCATAGCGCTTCAAACTACATTTCCCTATACACAGTCATAAAATGAAATGATAAAATTCTGTCTGGCTGCAACCACTATGAGAGAAAGCGGATTTATACATATACTACTGAAATTTGTGGGATCTGTAAAAATTCCGTGCCCCCCTCACTGTCAAATGGCTGCATGTAAGTGCATTGAGTGACGGCAGAAGAAGCAGTTCAGTTCAAGTTCTCCTCCCCCCTCGGCTATAAAGTGGTCAATTTCTATGGCATGTACAAAACTGACTGCAAATATATGTACTACATCAAAATTATTAAAACGCAAATAACAAATGGGCAAATATACAACACACTCTATAGCCCACATAGTTTAATAAATTCCTTTTCATACTTAAAAGTCATATGTAAAAACAATGGTGCTGAAATGCATAAATGTCCTGGGTAACCATTGAGCCACCATGCTGCCCATGTACACACATACCACAGTTGTAGTTGCCTTTTGAAATGGTCTTTTCATATCATAATAGTATGAGTTACAATGGGTTGGATGTAATAAACTCCTATATAAACAAAAGAGTCTTAAGTACCACAATATTTTCAGAGATATCAAATATAAACAAATTATAAGTGTTGCTAAACTGTAAAAATATCCTGGGTAACCACTGAGTCACCATGCTGCCCCTGTACATACATAACAGAGTAGTAATAGTCTTTTTACATCATGATAGTGTGAGATACAGTAAGTTGGATGGAATAAACTTCTAAACAAGCAAAATAGTCATAAGTAAAACAATACTTTATGAGTAGAGACGGGCGAATTGATTCTAAAGAAGTGGAATTCATTTCGAATTTCAGGAAAACTTCGATTCTGAACGAAGTCGAAGTTTGGGGTGATTCGCGGGAACGAAGTGTGCTTTTGATTGTTTAAAATGGCTGCAGCACAGGGGTTTTACATGGGGCAAAGCACTCGGGGAGGAAGAAGGGCATAGCCTGCATGACATGTGAGAGATGAAGCCAATCAGAAAACGGCGGGATTCTGTGACGTCACCGCACAATATAAGTCCGGGGCGACGCTGGAGCTCATACCGCTTTCACGGGTGCTGTGTGGGGAAAGGGTGCTGCTACTGCTGTTTCATGATATCTCATACTAAAAAAACTCATTTTATACAGCGATTTTTGGGAGGTGTCACAGCTTGTTCAGAGACTGCTTCTCTTACGTTTTAATTCTGATTTTGTGGGGTATTGGAATGAAGTCCAGTGTGCGTCCAATGCAGCAGCATATACATTTTAATGCTATCTGCTCAGTTCTTGAGCACATTGAATATCCAGGGCCGCCATACAGGGGGTACAACCAGTACTCCCATATGAGGCCCGGTGGAATAAGGGGGCCCGCTGCTCACGTCAGAGCAGGGCCCAGAGGCTCAGCCGCCGAACCAGGGGCTCCCGGGGCTCCGCGTTGTCAGCGAAGCACAGCGCCACTAGCGCTGCGCTCCGCTGATCTCCCTGGCAGGCTGACGGCATTAGGCCTTCAGCCTGCCGGGTGCCGGCCCCTACTGCTGACGTGGCGGCGGGGTGACGTAACTTCACCGGGGCCGCCTATGCAGGGCGGCAGGAGCCGGCGGGGAGATCGGAGCCGGCCCGGGGCCGGAGCGGCCAGAAGCGGGCTCAGGTAAGTGCTTTTTTTTTGTTTTTTTTTCTTATGAAAGCAGGCTCTGACTCTACCTAAAAGGGGGCCCTGACTCTGGCTAAAATGGGGCCCTGATGCTGGCTAAAAGGGGGCCCTGACGCTCCCGGCTTAAAAGGGGGCCCTGACTCTGGCTAAAAGGGGGCCCTGACTTAAACCCAGAAAGGGGGCCTGACTCTGGCTAAAAGGGGGCCCTGACTTGGCTAAAAGGGGCCCTGACGCTGGCTAAAAGGGGGGCCCTGACTCTGGCTAAAAGGGGGCCCTGACCCTACCAAAAAGGGGGCCCTGACTCTACCTAAAAGGGGCCCTGACGCTGGCAAAAAGGGGGCCCTGACTCTGCCTAAAAGTGGGCCCTGGCTCTACCTAAAAGGGGGGCCATGGCTCTGGCTAAAAGGGGGCCCTGACTCTACCTAAAAGGGGGCCCTGACTCTTGCTAAAAGGGGGCCCTGACTCTGGCTAAAAGGGGGCCCTAACTTGGCTAAAAGGGGGGCCCCGACTCTACCTAAAAGGGGGCCCTGACTCTACCTAAAAGGGGGCCCTGACGCTGGCTTAAAGGGGGCCCTGACTCTGGCTAAAAGAAGGCCCTGACACTGGCTAAAAGGGGGCCCTGGCTCTGCCTAAAAGGGGGCCCTGGCTCTACCTAAAAGGGGGCCCTGACTTCCTGGGGTCCTTAAAAGGGGGCCCTGACGCTGGCTAACCGGGGGCCCTGACTCTACCTAAAAGGGGGCCCTGACTCTGGCTAAAAGGGGGCCCTGACGCTGGCTAAAAGGGGGCCCTGACTCTGCCTAAAAGGGGGCCCTGACTCTGGCTAAAAGGGGGCCCTGACTCTGGCTAAAAGGGGGCCCTGACTCTACCTAAAAGGGGCCCCTGACTCTGGCTTAAAGGGGGCCCTGACACTGGCTAAAAGGGGGCCCTGACGCTGGCTAAAAGGGGGCCCTGACCCTACCAAAAAGGGGGCCCTGACTCTACCTAAAAGGGGCCCTGACGCTGGCAAAAAGGGGCCCTGACTCTGCCTAAAAGTCGGCCCCGGCCTACCTAAAAGGGGGCCATGGCTCTGGCTTTAAAAAGGGGGGCCCCGACTCTACCTAAAAAGGGGGGCCCCGTCTCTGGGTAAAGGGGGCTCTGACTCTGGCTAAAAGGGGGCCCTAACTCTGGCTAAAAGGGGGCCCTGACCCCTACCTAAAAGGGGGCCCTGACTCTACCTAAAAGGGCCCTGACGCTGGCTTAAAGGGGGCCCTGAACTCTGGCTAAAAGGGGCCCTGGCACTGGCTAAAGGGGGCGCTGGCTCTGCCTAAAAGGGGGCCCTGGCTCTACCTAAGGGGGCCCTGACTCTACCTAAAAGGGGGCCCCGACGTCTGGCTAAAAGGGGGCCCTGACGCTGGCTTTAAAAAGGGGGCCCTGACTCTACCTAAAAGGGGGTCCTGACTCTACCTAAAAGGGGGCCCTGACTCTGGTAATTCTAAAAGGGGGCCCTGACTCTGACTAAAAGGGGACCCTGACTCTGGCTAAAAGGGGGCCCTGACGCTGGCTAAAAGGGGGCCCTGAACCCCTTGCCTGCCCAAAAGGGGGCCCTGACTCTACCAAAAAGGGGGCCCTGACTCTGCCTAAAAGGGGGCCGTGGCTCTACCTAAAAGGGGGCCCTGGCTCTGGCTAAAAGGGGGTCCTGACTCTCCCTAAAAGGGGGCCCTGTCTCTGGCTAAAAGGGGGCCCTGACTCTGGCTAAAAGGGGGCCCTGACGCTGGCTAAAAGGGGGCCCTGGCTCTGCCTAAAAGGGGGCCCTGGCTCTACCTAAAAGGGGCCCTGACTCTGGCTAAAAGGGTGCCCCTGACTTTGGGTAAAAAAGGGGGCCCTGACTCTGGCTAAAAGGGGCCCTGACTCTACCTAAAAGGGGGCCCTGACTCTGGCTAAAAGGGGGCCCTGACTCTGACTAAAAGGGGGCCCTGACTCTGGCTAAAAGGGGGCCCTGACGCTGGCTAAATGGGGGCCCCGACTCTACCTAAAAGGGGGCCCTGTCTCTGGCTAAAAGGGGGCCCTGACTCTACCTAAAAGGGGGCCCTGACTCTGCCTAAAAGGGGGCCCTGACTCTCGCTGATTGGGGGCCCTGACTCTACCTAGAAGGGTGCCCTGACTCTGGCTAAAAGGGGGCCCTGACGCTGGCTAAAAGGGGGCCCTGACTCTGGCTAAGAGGGGGCCCTGACGCTGGCTAAAAGGGGGCCCTGACTCTCCAAAAGGGGGCCCTGACTCTACCTAAACCCGGGTAAAAGGGGGCCCTGACTTGCCCACCCACCTATAAAAAAGGGGGCCCCGGGGACGCTGGCTAAAAGGGGGCCCTGACGCTGGCTAAAAGGGGGCCCTGGCTCTGCCTAAAAGGGGGCCCTGGCTCTACCTAAAAGAGGGCCCTGGCTCTACCAAAAAGGGGGCCCGGACTCTACCTAAAAGGGGGCCCTGACTCTGGCTAAAAGGGGCCCCTGACGCTGGGTAAACGGGGGCCCTGACTCTACCAAAAAGGGGCCCTGACTCTGGCAAAAAGGGGGCCCTGACTCTAAACTAAAAAAAGGGCCCTAAACCTCGGTTTAAAAGGGGGGCCCTGAGCGGGGAAAAAAAGGGGGCCCCGGGACCCCGGGCAAAAAAGGGGACCTTCCTTCTGCCAAAAGGGGGGCCCCTTTTAAACCCCTTGCCAAAAAAAGGGGCCATGATTTCCCCAAAAAAGGGGGGCCCTGACTCTGCCTAACGCTAAAGGGGGGCCCTGACTCTGCCTAAGACTAAAGGGGGCCCTGACTCTGCCTGGGCCCAAAAAAGGGGGCCCGACTTGCCTAGCCCAAAAGGGGGGCCCCTTGCCCTGCCTAAACAAAAAGGGGCCCTTTAAATCTACCAAAACCCAAAAAAGGGGGCCCCAGTCTCTCCCCTAAACAAAAAGGGGGGGCCCTGACTCTGCCCTAAACATAAATGGGGCCTGATCTGCCTAACAAAAAAGGGGGCCCTTGGGAAACCCCAAACAAAATAAAGGGGGCCCGGGAACTGCCTTAAAAAAAAAAGGGGGGGTCCTAAATACCAACAAACTAGTTTTTAAAGGGGGGCCCTGACTGACTAAAAAAACTAAAGGGGACTCTCCCGGCAAAAACCTTTCCTAAAGGAGGCTCCTAACTACTGACTACCTGTATTCACCTAATGGAGACCCCAAAACCCTGCCTGTATACTACCCTAAAGGGGCCTGCTTATCTACCTGAGGGCAATTTACCTAGGGCTAGGTCCCCCCTCCCATAAAACCCAAATCCAAAAGGGCCGGCCCCTTACCCAAACTAACCACCCCCCTGTTTTTTCTCCTTTTTTTTCCCCCAAAAATTTGGGCCCGGGTTTTTTTAATTTTCCCCCCCTTGGTTTTGCCCCCCCGATTTCCCCCCCAACCTTTTACCCCCTTGGGGTTTTTTCTTTGCCCCCATTACCCGGGGTTAATAATAGAGGGGGGAAGCACCCCCATATTTTTTAGTTTTTTATTTTCCGGGGGTCATTTTTCCCCCACCCCCCAACCCCCTTAGGATATTGGGCCCCCAAAAGTTTGGTTTCCCCGCTCCTTCCACCCCGGGGAGGTTTGAAAGAGGGGGGAAATGATAAGGAGTTTGGCTGGAAAAAGTGGGGATTCTAAGATTTTTGTGTGAAATTTTCGGGCAGGGATGGGGTTTGGGGCCCCGGGGACAAGTAAACCATAAATGGTGGGGAAAGGAAAGCAAAAGGGAAAAAGGGATAAAGAACAAACCCAAGAAAAAGGGGAACGACTCATCAGTTTTGGACGTCCCCGGTGAGCCCTAAAGTTTTCGGGGGTTTTTTTACTTCTTTCTGGATCAGTGCTGTATTCACTGAAAGGGTGATGGTGCCCCGAGCTGGTGTCAGTCCCTTTTTTCGGTCTCCATTTAGTGGTTCTGGGTTATTTCGGGGTGGGTATATTTGGCAGCGCAAAAAGGTGCCCCTGTTTTGGGGAGGGATTTTTTGGGAGGGAACACCTGCCCCCGTGATGGGGGAGTTACCTTGAACTTTTGCTGGTGATTTTTTTTAGAAGGTGGCAGGTGGTGTCCAAGCGAAAAAAGGAGGGGGATATTGTATGGGGGAAGGAGGGGGATTTGGTAGGGTGGGTGGGGGGATATTGTTGTGGGGGGTTTAAAGGGGGATATGTGTTGTGGGTGGGGGGGTTATTGTATGGGGGTGGAGGGGGATATGGATGGACCCTCTTTAGCCCGTTTTCTATGATATGTTTAGTTGCAGCTTTGTGGGGACAGAAAGTTATGTGACTCACTTGAAAAAGAAACTACACAATAAAATTTTTTTTTTTTGAAATACTTTTATTATGTGGTAAAAATTGGGCGCTTTTAAATATCCTACAGCCCGTTTTTTTTTTTTGGGGGGGCGGGGCGGGGGGGTTGGGTGGGGCGGGGCAAATCGGGGTTGATGGGGGGGGGGTTTTAAACGGGGGGCCCAGGTGTTTCGCTTAGGGGGCCCCCTTGAAATTTCTGTTGGGGGCCCCTGTGATATCCAAGCGTTATTAATCATGTTGCTGTTTTTTTCCCATTTAAAAAAACAAAAATTTTTTAACCCAATTTTCAAATACCATTTAAATTTTTTTTGGTTCTTCATTTTTTTTGCGCAATTTAGATCCAGGGGTTAATTAACCCGTTGTTTCGGGCTGTTTTTGGTCACTAAAAAAAAAAGTGTTTTAAAACCCCAAAGAAGTTTTTTTGGGTCTGTGGGCATAATTCAAATCCGGGGTTTAAAATTAGATTTTTTTAACTGTTGTTGTTTTCCCGGGAAAAAAGGGCCCCCCCTTTTTTAACACGCTGCAAAGGGGTTTTGTTGGCGGGCCCAAAAATTTTTTTTTGGGGCAATTTACACCAAGGGTTAACTAAGTTTTTTTTAGAAAGTTGTTTTCGAAAAAGAAACGTTCTTTTTCAACGGCCAAAGAAGATTTTTTTGCCTGTAGCATACTTCATATCCGAAGGTTAATTACGATTTTTTTCTGCGTTGTGTTCCGAAAAAACCACGCCGTTTTTAACACGCTAAAAATTTGGTAATTGTTGGCACACATTTCTTTGCAAAATTTTTACACCCAAAGGGGTTTTAATAAGTATTTTTTTTGCATTTTAAATTCAGTAAAAAAAAACGTTGTTTTTCACAGTAAAAGGGGGGGAAGTTTTTTTGCCTGTAGCATAATTCAAAAATCCAAAGGGTTTTAATTACTTTTTTTTCTGTTGTTGTGTTCCGAAAAAATACACGCCGTTTTTAAAAACCATAAAAAGTTGGAAAATTTTTTGGCAGAATTTCTTTTGCGAAAATTTAAACACCCAAGGGGTTTTAACTAAGTATTTTTTGCGGTTTTTATTCGAAAAGAAACGTTTTTTTTTTCCACAGCCAAAAAAGCAAATTTCCCCTGGGCAAATTCATTCTAAAGGGTTTTTAAATTAAGCTTTTTTGGCTTTTTGTCCCTTCTGAAAAATTACATGCCTTTTTTAAAACCATGTTAAAAAAGTGGTAATTTTTGGCCCCAGCAAAATTTCTTTTGCAAAATTTTAACCCAAGGGGTTTTTAACAAAAATTTTTTTCTGCTTTTTGTACTCATTTAAAAGAAACGTTGGTTTTCACCCGCCAAAGAAACATTCTGTAGCATAATTCATATCCAAAAAGGTTAATTAACCCTTTTTGGGGGCTTTTTTATTAAGAAAAAACACAATTGTTTTTAAAAAAGGCCATAAAAGTAAATTTTTCCGGGCCCTTTTGTGGAGCGCAATTTTTATTAAAAAGGGTTCCCCAAGTTTTGTTAGGGGGGTTTCCCTTTTGGAGCCCAAAAAACGGGGTGTGTATTTATAATATACAGTTTATTTTCTTTAAAAACGGGGCTGTACATTTTAGAACAAACAGTATGTCAAAACCAGGAGGTGGTGGCTTTTCACCTGGGGAGTGGGCATGGCAAAAACATTTTTGGAAAGCAGGCCATTTCGCGCACGGGCAAGGGAACGTCGCAGCGGGGGTTTCCACTGGGTGACCCCAGAAAAGCCGGTGCCCATCTAGGGTTTGTTTTGTTTTTTTCAGAAAACCCAATGGTTCTTTTGGTTGCCCTTGTTTTTCCACTTCCCCCCCAGAGAATCTGCCCAACCCCACCAAAAAGTCGGTGGGAACGTCAACACAACCTTTTGGGGGGGCCCATACCTGGGACCCGGGTCAGCGGGCCCTCCCCTGTCCTAAACCCGCCTCTGTCCCACCCGGTTTCCCTCACCCGGGAGTTCTACTATGTGGTCTGGGCCCCAGCCCCACTATACGGGGGGTGAACAATTTGAGGAGGGAAAGTCCACAGCAAATTGGCAGCGGAAAAAAGGGGGCCAATTCCCCTGCTTCTTGCAGTAGGGGGCCCAAAGTTTTAAAATGTGGAAGGGGGTTTATAGGGGGTTGTGGGGGTCGGGCCTCTCAAAATTAAAACCGGGGTATGAGGACGGGCGGCCCATGAAACAAAAATTGTTGATGTATTGAACGCATTTGGGGACCCCGGGTGAAGCAAAGGTTCATAAATCGTGGGGAGAAAAAGGGCCCGGTCAGCTTCCCGGCGGGCAGTGGCGCAGCCAGAAAGGGGGGGTTTGTGTCCCGGAGTCGCGGGGAAAGCACATGTGGGGGCCCCGGGAGCCAAGCGGCCAGGGGGTAAAAAACCTCCCTTTGCAGGTCCAAGAAAGTAGCGGCACAGGGGCTAAACAAAGGCGGGGCAGTAGTAGTCACTCGTGCAAGCATTGGCGGGTTTAAAATTCAGCTACTCGCCGGTGTGGCAGTTCTTTGCTGAGACAAGGGGGGAAACCAAATATGGGGATGTGTAGAATCTGTGGGAGAAAGTGAAGCGGGGCCCGGGGGCTTTAAAGTTGCCCAAGGCCCCTGGTCACCACATTTACGCGTTTACCATCCCCTTGGGCCCGGGGAGAAACCCTGGCTCAGATGACTGGTCCAAACCTTTCCGGGGCCACAGAAGCGGGCCCGGGGCACGCTGCAGCCAGGGCCCAAACCCCCATTGCGCCGTCAAAAGGGCTTTCCCCCACCTCTGCAGAAGGGGACTTTTTTTTCTTTGCCCTCCCCCTGGTCCCCCAAAGCTCCAGCTCCTCGCTAATCATGGCCCCCCACAGTCGTTTTAACGAGGTGAATTTCAAAAAGGGCAACAGTATGGGGTCCAACCTTATAAGGTGCAGAAGTGACCGTGTCCTGGTCCAAGTTGTTTTGGGAAATGCCCGTCCCCTTTCCCCTTTTCCAAAAAGGGGGACCCCTGCACCGTTCGAGGCTTTTGGCTTGTGCTGAGCCCAATGGAGAGTTTTTCCCAAAACGTAATTTTTTTTCCCCAAAAAATGCAGTACCAAACACTTCACAAATTTGTAGAACAGAAGGTGGGGGGGTCCTTGAGATTTCGGTTTTTTTTCCCCCGGGGCACACAGCGGGACCCTGTGGGGGGCGTAAAATACAGTCAGGACCAGTACCAAAGTTCCCTTTTCGGCCCACTGGGGGAATGTGCTTCCTGCCCAGGACCCAACAACTTTGGGAAAACAAACCGGGGGGGGGGGCCCCCCCCCTTTTTCCTCCAGTTTTTCAAACTGGGGGCTCCTTTCCCCCAAGTCCCCCCCTCCTCCGAAAACCCCACCACCACTCAGCCTCCACAAGTGCTGCTCCATATACCCCATGTGGGAGGGCACTGCAGTTACCCCAGTTTTAACCTGGGTTGCCGGGGGAACATGGTGTCTGCCAGCACCGAGGAGGGAATTGGGTCATGCGCCCTGCATGGCGAAAAGTGTTCAATCCGGTTGTGGAAAAAAATTTCCCGAAGTCTTCCACCGATCTTTAGAAAATTTTGAAAAATGGGCAAAACTGTGCATGCACTTTTTCCCTTCCTACAAAACCAGGAAACCCCCCCCTTAGTTGGGAGGGGCAGAAGGGCCTCCCCCAAAAACACCGCGGTATGGGAATTTTTTCCACCCCTTTTTGGAAATTTCCCAGCCTGCCCCAGGGTTGGGGCCCCACTGTATATAAAAGAGAAAGGCCATTAACATTTTTTGATGATCCAGGCTGACGGAAAACTCCCCCGAGTTTTTTTTGATGTCGGGCCCGGGGGGGGGCAGCCCCTGCGGACACCCGCCGGGGTTTTCTGAGGCCCTTTGAAGGCCAGTTTATTTGTCAGCCCCCAGGACTACGGGATGAAAACACTTTTTTTCCACTGTTCATGCCGGAACAATGCTGAAAAAAACTGTTGGGGGAAAGGGGGCTGGGGGACGTGGCAACCACATTTTTGGGGCCACATGAGTCCGGGGGGGACTGAACCGGGGAGGGGGGAGGGACCTTGGGGGCGAAGAATGTTGGGGGGGGAAATGAGTGGATTTTTTTTACCCCGAGGGAAAAGGGGAAAGGGGGGGCAGGAGCAGCTGGACGAGGGAGTTTGGGGATTTAGGGGAAAATGAGGCAGGTGACCCGCAAGCACCGTGGAGTATACAGTGGAGATGGGAGGGAGGGAGGGCCCCCGGAGGGATTTTTGCCCGGTTGGGGCCCCCAGCATGCTGATTTGCCTGGGGTATTCCCGCCCCAATTGTCCAAACCCTCCCCAGAGGGAAAGATTTTGGCTCCCCCACCCCCTTTTGGAACCCTGCTTCCCGGTCCAAAAAAGGGAGCCTTTTTCCCAGCTCTGAAGGGGGGGACAAACTCAAAATTTTTTTTAGGGAAATCCTCCGTTTCAGGTTTGGCCGCTACCTATGTTCGGCATCATCCCTCCCCTGACGGGCCCGAACCGGGGGGGGTTCCTCAGCGCTCACCCTTTCTACTGCCGCAGCTTTTCTGTGGGAAGGTGGGGGGGGGGGGGGAGGAGCAGTACCAAACTCCATCAGCAGCAAACCCAACTCTGGAGTCACTGATGAGCAGCTTCCTTCAACCCCCCTAGTAAAGGGGGGCAGTCCCCCAAACGCCCGCCAGCAGGACCTGGAGCAAGGGGCCCCAACCCCAAAAGGTGGTGGCCTACTTGGCAGCACTCTGCCACCCCCGTTAGAAGATCCCGGGGCTAATGGGAACCCAAAATGGATGGGGGTGGCCCGCAACTTGCTGAGAATTTGCAGTGGGGAAAACTGTCCTGCCCGGGCCCGTATGGTGGGCTTTTAAAACGGGTGTTCAGTGGGGGGGGGCCATCGTTAAACCCCAAAGGGGAACCCCTTTTTCCCGGAAATGTGGAACGACCCGACCTTTTTTTAAAAATTTAAAACAGCCGTGGATCGGAAAAGGGTTTCCCCACACCAATGCCTTAGGGTCAGATTACATCAGCTATGACGCCCCACCCAAACTGTGAGAAATTAGTCTGGGTTTCCAAAAAAACCCGCCTCAAGGGCCCCTATTCTGATGGGGCCCCCACCCGCCCGAAAGCCACACATCGACTGACAGTTTTTCCATCTGCCTACCAAACCTTTTTTACCAGGGGGCTGGTATTTGCCACCCACCTCCCCCACTCTATTTATTGGGCCCCTCTAAAAGACCTCATGCTGCTGCTGCTGTTGCTGGTGCCGTGACATCCACATTTGTCAAATTTTGCCACTCTCTGACCTCATGTTTGCTGCTGGGTGTGGTTCCCGCGCGGGGCCCCCCCCCCAAAAACCCCGTCATTGTGCCATCTTGACCATGCTTTGTTCCTGCCCCTTTACCTCCCACTCTCTGTATTGTGCCACTCTGTGGCCCCTCCTGTTTTTGCCCCCCTCCACACGTGTCATTGTGCCACTCTCTTTCCCCAGGCGCTGCAGGGCTGCCCGCCATCACCTTTCCCCTCTCTGTCCCCTTTTTGCCACTTCCCTGGGGTACCCACTGTTTTTGTTACCTCCGAAAAGTCCTTTTTGCCCCTGTCTGGCCTCATGCTGCCCGCTGTGGCTGCTGGTGACCTAACACTCTTCATTGTGCCAAAAGCTGAAACCCCATTTCTGCTCTGTTGCTCCTGCCCTGGGCCTACAACCCCCCTCGTCATTGTTTCCCCTCTGAGCCTACTCCCTTTTTTTTGCCCCTCCTTAAAGTCATTGGCCCCTGTTTTACCTCTGCTGCTGCTGTTGGGTGCTGCCCTTACCCTTTCACCTGTGTCATTGTGCCACTCTGTGGCAGCTACTTTTTTGAAAACCTTTTAAGAATGTCATTGTCCACTGTCTGAACCTCATGCTGCTGCTGGGGGTGCTGCCGTGACCTCCAACTCTGTCATTTTTGGGGGGGCCACTTTTGACCTCATGCTGCCGTCGGTGGGGTGCTGGGAACTACACACTCGGTCATTGTGGGCCCCTGTTTTAACCCCATTTCATGCAACTGTGGCGCTGCCGTGACCCCCCACCTGTTTTTATTGGCCCCTCTGGGCCTAAATCCCGTTTTTTTTCCACCTCCCGAATTTCATTGTGCCCCTCTCTGACCTAAAGGGTGCGTGGGTGGGTGCCCGTTCCCCCCTCCACACTCTGTCAAATGATTTTGCCACCCCGGGCCCCAGCTTTTTTTTTCCAGCTTTCCTGGAAAAGACTTTATCAGGCACCCTTCCCGCTTGAGTTTTTTTTTCAGTTTTGCCCTCTTAAGTGCCCAGGGAAAATTTTTTAGTGAAGCGATTCTAAGAGCGGGGGGCAGCATATGCCTGGGCAAAATAAAGCACAACAAATTTTATGAAGACCAAACCAAGCTTCCCCCCCTGCATATTTAAGCATTGGGACAACATTCTCAGCACCCTACCCGGCTCTGTGCAGCCTGGAAAAGCTGTTTTTTTTTAAAGCAATTTTTTCCCGAAATAATTGGGGGCCCCAAAAAAAGGGGATGCGGAAAAATTTGGCCCAATCGGCGAATCGAATTTTTTTTTAAAAAAAATTTCCCCCCATCTTTTTTATGAGATATCAAATATAAACAAATAAATTTTTATTGGGTAAAATGCAGAAAAGTTCCCGGGTAAAACACTTTAGCCACGGAGCTGTCCATCTAAACTTTTCATGTTGCAAAATGTCTTTAAAACAGTGTTTTACTTTTATGAATTTTGTGAAAATACAAAAGGTTTAATTTTAATTAACAAACTAACAAACATAAAAAGTCATAAGTTTAACAATACCCTTTTTAGAAATTTAAATAAAGAAAATAAATGTTTTTCCCAAAAGTAAAACCCCAAGGTTTTTTCCCCCATAAACAATCAAAAGTTTTCATAAACATCTATGGATATGTAAAAAAGTATCACATATGCAAGTGAGACATGATATTGGACACAGTGCTATAACTAAATTTAAAAGATATTAAAAACCAAAAAAGAAAAAAACAAAAAAAAAGAAGGATACCCGATAGAAAGAAGGAGCCGCCTTTACGAAGTTTTGGAGGATATCCCTGGACAAAGCGAAAAGGCAAAGCGTGTCCATTTCTGTCAGTTATTGTATTTTGTCCAAAATTATGAATTTTCTCATATACTTTGGAATTTTTTTACACATAAAATAATTGGGAATAAATTTGTGAGGCAGGAAAAAAAGACAGACTTCCCTCCAGTTCACCTACTGGGTTTAGTGTAAAACCCCGAAAGGCCAAAAAACCCCCCTGAGGCAGGGGCCAATTGTTCTCATTTTAGGGAAAAAAAATTTCCCCTTTCCCCACTCCAAAACTGGGAATTAAAAATAAATCTTAAAAATAGTCCTTTAAAAAACCGTTATATTTATACAAATCTAGAAATAAATCCAGAAACCCCTTTCATCCCGAAACCCAGGATGACCCCTGACAATTTTACCATACAAAGTTTTTCTGGCAAGACTTCCACATTTCCCTGCTCTTACAGTAAAAATTCCTTTTTTAAAGGGTTTGTTTTTAGAACCTTTTTTTTATCTTGGATATAGGATGCCCCCCCCTTTTTCCGATATTTCCTGGGGATAAATTTTGATCTTGGGGAAAAGATCTCTATATTATCCTTAAATATATTTAAACATATTTATTATTTCTCCCTGAAGCTGTCTTTTCTTTAAACTAAATAGCCCTTATCTTGTTAATCTTTCTGGGTATTTTAGTCCACCAGTTATTATTTTTGTTGCCCGCCTTTGTACCTGTTCAAGCCTAGAACTGGTTCCTAGAACTGTACATAGTATTCCATGTGTGGTCTGACCAGTGACTTGTATAATGGGAGAATAATGTTCTCATTCTGCGCGTCTATGCCCCTTTTAATACACCCCATGACCCTGTTTACCTTGCTAGCTGTAGCCTGACTGGGGTGCTTGGAACGGAGCCATGCGTCCTACTGTCCCGGCCGCAGGCGCGTCCGGCCCCCACTCCCAGCGGAAGCCCGTCCCGCACGTCGGGTTCGGGGTCGACCCGTGTCGCAGCCCCTGCCAACGGTACACTTACCCAGCCACGATCTGCTCTGTCGGCTTACTCGCTCCGGCGTGTTAGCTCGCCACTAGGGAGATGCCCGGCCCGGCTCTCTGAGATTTAAGGGGCAGTGCACCGGTAATTGGGTATTGCCGGGCACTGCTCCTATTTAAGTCCGGCCTCTTCCTGACGGCCCTTGCCGGATCCTTGGTGTATATTCCTATGTGGAAACCCTGTTCCAGAGCATTCCTGTCTTGCCTTCCCGTGTACCGACTCCTTGCTTACGTTTACCGTTCTACGAACCTTGCCGCCTGTTTTTTTTTTTCCTTCCGACCTCCGCTTGTCTACCGTCTACGAAACCCAGAGCCGGCCTTGTCTGGACCTCCTGCACTGTCCAATGACCACGGGAGCCTGCTGACGTTCTGTACTTGACCCCTGGCCGCACTGCTGGCAAGCCCAGCTGTGGGTAGTGCCTGGATGGACCTCCCGCCGCAGCAAGTCCATTTCCCGCCTTTGCGTTTACGGCGGGACTCTGGTGGAATACCGGGACCCACTTTGATCCAATCCCTGGTGTGGGCTTAAGCCCATCGCCTGCGGTGGGTCAGTGGATCACCTCCAGTCCGTAACTGATGGATCCGGCCATGGATCCCGCAAAGGGGGGGACGTTTTCCTGCCTGGAGTAACCGTTGTTGCCTGCCAAGTTCAGATAATCAGGTCAAAGGCGCAGCAACTCACCCAGCTTTCAAACCTTGTTGCTGCAAAACTCAAGTCACCGTCCAGCAGCAGACAGCCTTCGCAAGCTCCATCGGTTGTTCCTGCCTCTACGGTTCCGGTTGGCTGGCTCCAAAGGGGCCCCCAAGCTTCGCCTTGTCGCTCCCGTCAAAGTATGACGGAGACCAGAGGGTCTGCTGGGGGTTCTTCACCCATTGCACTATGCACGTGGAGTGATGATGCTGACAAGTTCTGTGCCGAAACGTTGCGAAGGTGGCTTATCGTGATCTAGCTTCACTCCTCCGGGAAGGACATGGCAGGGGCTACGCTATTTGGGACAGAGGTCGATCCTGTGACGGCGGATCTACAGTCATTTCTCAGCGAGTTAGGCAACGTCTTCGAGGAAACCAGCCGTGGCATCAGTCTGCGGAGATGCCTCTCCTAAACCTACGCTGGGGGGACCGGTCTGTTAGGAGACTAAACGGTACAGGTTCCGCCACCCTGGCCTCGGAAACTCTCAGGAACGACGGGGGAACGCACTGTGCTGTGCTACTGTAAGAAAGGGCTCTCAAGCAGAGTTTAAGGAACGTCTTGGCCGCTAGAGTCTCCCGTCTTCCCTCAGTGACCTGATTCCGGTTAGCGACCCGCATCGATATACGCTTCATTGAACAGGGAGGAGGAGGTTTCAGCAAGAGCATCAGTCGTCCCATCCTGCGGGGACTTCCACACCTATGATATGTGGGGAGCTTTCTTAGGTGCAACATCCTCCGCTCCACGCTGTTTGATCGCCTGTGCGGTCGGTTCAGAGACTGGCATCACGTTCCAAGTTCCGGCGTTTATGGAATCCGCTCCGCCGGGTGGGAATTCATACCACCAGTCTCTCGTGATGCGTATATCGGCTTCCAGTCGGTATACGCCTGGAGAGACCGCTTGTATCTCTTCCTGTCTGCGGGGAGTTGCTTAGAGGAACACCATCCTGTTCGTCAAAAGCACTGTCCATCCTTGTGGGGGCGCTGCATAAGATGAAGTCTCCTTCTACGGTTTGAACTGCTCCTCGTCGGCGATCTTCCGCTCCGGGACTCCCAGGCTACGGCTCCCACTCTCCTTTCCTGGACTGGTCTAACTGGTGAAAGTGATTAGTTGGTAGGTCAAACTGGCGGGGATGCTGTTTGTGGCACCTCGCCCGGTGCTTCCATGTTCCCGTGCAACCTTACAGTGCCATTGGCCTGGCTGCACCGCCCGAAATATTTTGGAGTATGTGATGTCTTCTCAGGTGAGCAAGCTGAGAGTCTTCCTCCGCAACCGCCCATAGGATTGCCCAATTCGACCTACTGCCGAGGTACCAGCATCCTCGAGGCCGAGTCCTACCTCTGGCGCTTCCTGTGGACTCAGCCCATGGACTGCAGTACATCCAGGAGAATCTCAGGAAAGGGGTTCATCCGCAAGTCCTCGGCACCCGCAGGTGCGGGGTTCTTTTTCGTAATGAAGGAAGGACAGTACCTTCGGCCCCTGCATAGGACTACCGGGGTATTGAACAAGTCACGGTGAAGAACCGGGTACCACAATGCCGTTGATCATGAATACTGTTTCGAGCCGCCTGAATGGCGCAAGATCTTCTCTAAGTTGATTGAGAGGGGCCTAAACTTGGTCCGTAGATCCGCAAGGGTGATGAGTGGAAGACGGCCTTCAATCACCATGGGAAGTGCACTTGAGGTACCTGGGTGATGCCCTTCGGACTATCAATGCACTCCCGCCGTCTTTCAGGAGCTCATGAATGACGTCTTCAGGGACCCCTCCACACCTGCGTGGTGGTTACCTTGATGACATCCTGGTGTTCATATGGACCTCGAGACCCACCGCCAGCCATGTTCGCAAGGTACTAAGACGTCTCCGGGAGAACCACTATACGCCAAGCTGGGGAGTGCCTCTTCCCATCAGACGAGCCTCCGTTTCTGGGGTAGTCATCTCGGATCAAGGCTTCGGTTGGATCCAGCGAACTGTCTGCGGTGTTGCAGTGGCCACGGCCCACGTCGGCTTGCGGCAATCCTAGCGATTCTTGGGGCTTCTCAACTCTATCGCCAGTTCTATCCCTCACTTCTACACGTTGGTGCCCGATAGTAGCCCTTACCATGATAACAAGCCAATCACGCAGGCTGGCCTGTCGAGGCGGAGGAGGCTGTTTTTCTAAAGCTCAAGCACGCCTACGTTCGGCTCCATCCTTGCCTCGTCCGGATTCCACGAGACCCTTTCACACTGGAGGTGTGATGCCTCGTCTGTAGGAGCTGGAGCAGTTTCTTAAGCAAAATAAAAAATAAAAGGTGGAGGGGGGGGCCCACGGGTAAGACTTGTAACGTGCGGCTTCTTCTCAAGACCTTCCGTCGGCCGAGAGGAAAACTTCACGATTGGCGACCGGGGGAGCTACTAGCATAAAATGGCTTGGAAGAGTGGCCTTATCTGCTGGAGGGTGCCCGTTTTTTTTCCCTCCGTATATACAGTCGGAACCATAAGATCTCCACAATATCTTCAGACGTCAGCGACTTAAACCACGCCAGGCTAGGGTGGTCGCTCTTCTTCTCCGGTTGACTTTCAAAATCACTTCAGCCAGCTGAGAGGGATGTGAGAAGATGACACACTCCCAGTGCCTCCGACGTGGTGGTGTGAAGCGATACTTCTCCAGAAACATATGATTCCTCAGAGCGCCTCATCTCGGCCAGCGCGGTGGATCTCCGGAAGGTTACTCCTGGTAGGAACTATGTGCGTCCAGCTCTCAGCAGGAAGTATTCTAAATTGGGGGACATTGATCATTGGTGGCAGGTCAACCCCGGCTGCGCGACCGAAGAACCTTCTGTCTGATATCCCGGTTTCTATGGTGGCAGAACTGGAAAAGGATGTTAAGGACTTCATTTCGCTTGTGACTCCTGTGCCCGCAACAAGACGGCACGTCACAAGCCGGCACAGGCCTACAATTCAGCTCTCCCCATTCCACCGATCAACCTTGGTCTCAACTTTTTCCATGGACTTCATTACGACTCACTCGTCGTCTGGCAACACCGTTATTTGGGTCTGAACGGACGTTTCTCCAAGAGGCGGCATTTCGTTTCGGGGCCCGGCGTGCCATATGCTTTCTCGTATGGCGGTAAAACTTTTCTTCCTTCATTGTCCGGCTGCTTGGACTCCTCAGCAAAATTGTCTATGACGGGGAGTCAGTTTGTATTCCATGTTTTGGCGAGCTTTGTGCATTCAACTTTTCAGGTCATGCTCGTATTCTCTTCCGCCGTTAACCGCTGGACGAACGGCTGGTGTGAGAGGGTTCATCCAAGGGTCTTGTGGATTGTACATTCGCTACTTAGTCTCGGCACGCCCAAGATATATTGGGCATTTTCTGCCGTGGGCGGAGTTCATCCTATAACTCCTTGAGTCGGAGTCCGCGCGGGTCCTCTCCCTTTACGTGGTGTTATGGTCTGCATCACCGAACACTCTTCCGTGGGCAACCTCCTCGGAGGCTCCGGCAGCGGTAGCACGATCCATGATTTCGCAAGGAAATATGTACCTGACCCGTTCAGTCGATGCTCGTGCTTCCGGATCGCATGAGAATTCAATGCGGACAAGAGAAGAATCCCCCTCCAGTATTGTCTCCCCAGGTGACAAGGTGTGGCTCCTCGTCTCGTTATGTCCGCTTAAAGTTGCCCTCTCACAAAAACTGCGGGTTCCCCGGTTTCCTGGGGCCATTTGGTCATCGGCAGCATCAAACCTGGTATTGTTTGTCTTACAAAACTCGGCTCCTCCTGCGATTGTGAATCCCAAACTCATTTCATGTGTCACCTGTTGAGCCCCCTGGTCATTTTTCGCTTTCTCCCGATGGCTGTTCCTCCTCCGTCTGTGGGCTGATGCGCCGAGGTCTTCGAGGTCAAGGAGTTCTGGGCATCGAGAAGAAAATAGGGGAAAGGCGATACTTTCTGGTTAGACTGGAGGGACTTCGGGCTCGAAGTGGAGGTCTTGGGAGCCGGAGGTGAGTGAATAATCTGTACAGCCAGGCCTCATCCAGAGGGTTCCTTCTATCCTGTTACGAGAAGGGGCCCCAGGAGGGGGGGGGTCCAAGGGTGGGGTACTGTAACGGACGCCCGTGCGACACCCACTGTCCCGGCCGCGGCGCGTTCCGTGCCCCTGCTCCCAGCGGAGCCCCGTCCCGCATCGTAGGGGTTCGGGGTCCCGCCCGTGTCGCAGCCCCCTTGCAGCGTCCACTTACCCTGCCACGCTCCTGCTATGTCGGCTATCTGCCTCCGGCGTGTTGCTCCTTCCAATAGGGCGTGCCCGGACCGGCTCTTGAAGGTTTTTTTTTAAAGGGGCAGTGCACGGTAATTGGTTTATTGAGGGCACTGCTCCTATTTATGTACGGCATCTTCCTGCCGGCACCCTTGCCGGATCCTTGGTGTATATTCCATGGTGAAAGTGTTCCAGAGCGGTTCCTTGTCTTGCATTTCACGTGTTCCGATCCTTGCTTACGTTTTCAGGTCTTCGAAACCTTGCCGCATTGCCCCGACTCGGCTTGTCCTACCGTTCGAAACCAGAGCCGCCTGTCCTGGACATCCTGCCTGTCCACGACCACGAGCCTGCCTGCGTTCCTGTACCTTGCACCCCTGGCCGCCAATGAGGCAAGCCCCGACAGTGGTAGTGACCTGCGTGGACGCCAGCCCGCAGCAAGACCATCAGCTTTGCGGCGGGCTCAGGTGAATACCGGGACCCACTTTAGGACTCCTCTCCCTGGTGTGGGCTTACGCCTCGCCTGCGGTGGTCCAGTGGATCCTCTAAGTCCGTTAACACTGCTAAATTAAGTTTTACTGTCCAAATTAGGATTCCCAAGTCTCTTCTCCATTTCACTTTTTTCCAGTGTTTTCCGTTTTACAAGTAATTATAAATGGATTTTCCTGCCCCATGTGCATACCTTGCATTTTATCTGTAGTTAAACCTAATCTGCCTTTCTCTGTACAGGCGTAATCCAGGTACAGATCGCTTTGTATAAAAACATTATCTATATTGTGTTGGATAAAACTGTTTTCGTTAGTGTTTTATCATTTGTTAGTGTTTATTACATCCAACTTATTTTGCTATACATTTGCTATATGTGAACATGGACAGCACAGTGGCTTAGTGCTATACACTGTTACCTCATAGTGCTGGAGTCATGGGTTTGGATCCTACCAAGGGTAACATCTACACGAAATTTGTATGTTCTCCCTGTGATTGAGTGAGTTCCTTCTGGGTACTTTGGTTTCTTTCATACTCTAAAAAACATATTGATAGGTAAATGTGGAATTTAGATTGTAATCCCCAAATAACAGAAATAGATATAAATGATAGAGTGCTGTGAAATACTACAGTGCTAAAAAAATTAATAAACTTAATGATAATATTTGAATTCAAGTAATTGAATGGTGATTTTTGCTTAATAAGAAAATGACAGTGAAATCTGTTTCATGGTGTTGTTCATATAAGGTTGCATTGACTGCATTTTAAGACCTTTTACAAGACAAAGGGTGACATGTATGAATAGGGCTTCGAGCCAAAAAACCTTACATAGTCCTGTTCTATACATGTATGATCAGTTGTACACCAAAATTAGGTGTATTGTGCACCAGACACGACACTTTTAAATGCGCCACAAATATTCTATTCAAGGAATACCACACAGAAGATGTATGAACCCACATCCATGCATTCTGGTACCTTCTACACTATGAAAAAGACAGTTAGAACTGGTGAGATGGCGTTAAGTCCATACATGCCACCCAAGATGTTTTTAGTTTGTCCTGATATACAAAACCATCAAATTTTAAAAGACCAATTCATTATATTTTCTACTTACAAAAGTGCATGTCTTGCCATATTTTCTCAATGTTTTCATAGGTTCAGGTCTAATGAGTAATAACCCTAATAACAGGAAGATTATACTAACTCTTAACATACTTGTAGCATGTCACATAAACAATATGAACAGTGTAAGAATGGGCCTTTAGCCAAGATGAAGATCAAGAGTATAGTTAGGGTATGTTCACACAGTGTGTTGGATCCGATTTTGGATCAGTTTTTAGATGCATGATTGGATCCGTATTTCGGACACTAAATGGACCCAAACACGCATCTAACAATGTGCAGTGTGATTTACATTGCTTTCAATGTAAAACACGCATCGGTCTTAATTTGCGTGATCGCCGATGTGTGTTTAATTGCGTCTTTCTGAAGCGTCTTTCAGATCCATTCAAAGATTTGAAATGTCAATTCTTGATCCGAAAGATGCAGCAGACGCCCTATTTAAAACTATAGGATGCTTTCCTGCTGCAGCCAAAACGCATCCAAACAGGCAGCTGCGCAGCACTTGTGGATGCGATTTTCGGATTCAAAACGCTGTGTGAACATACCCTTATTATGTCAGACACAAGAGTACTGTGAGAATCAACACCCTTTGCAATGAAAAACATGATATGGAGGTAAAGGTTGAGGAAATGTGTCTTCTTAGCAAAAGGTCTTTTTTGCATGTTAAAATTGTTGTGCAATTAAGTATAGTAAGTATTATCAGGAATATTTGCTCTCTGTGATTGCACAATATAAAAAGCCCTTAATTTACTTTGCTTGTTCATCAATTGATCACATCTTTTTATGCAGGGGTTAAAGCCATTTACCACTTAATGAGTGGACAATTTAAAACACTTCTTTTCAGAGTGCCAATTAACAATAAGTCAATCAGTGCTCCAAATGGCTAATTAAAGGCCTGTGTAAAAGGACCTAAGCCACTGCCATAGTCTCTGACAAAAGGCTAAATCTCCAAAAAGGAACAAAGAAGTAAAGAGTATGGGCTACATGTATGAATCCCGACGGGTCGGCGCGCACCTTTCCGCTAGTTTTCCGGCGGAATCTGCGCCTGATTTATGTCGGGGCCGGGGCGCGCTCATACATACAATGTAAAGTCCGCCGCGCCTCGCCTGTGTTTTAGGCGCAGTGCGGGTCCGAGGCGCAGTGCGGGACTGCGCCTAGGATTCGGCGCCGGAGGTAGTGCACTCATACATGCGGGGAAAAGTCCGCCGCGCCTTGCCAGTGTGTGTGGGGCACAGTGCGGGGACATGGGCGCAGTGCGGGACTTAGGCGCCGTGCGGGGCTGCGCCGAAAAACTGTTCCGATGCGAGACAGTCTGGAGCGGCGAGAAATCATTCCAGATATTGGTGTGGAGTATGAATCAAAAATCGCCTTTATAAAGGCGTTCAACATTCTCAGGAAAAGAGCTGAAACCTAAAAAATAAAAAAATACATAAAACAAAATCACTTTCCAATATCCTAATTCAAGAATAAGATATTGGAAATTGCCGGGAAATACAGTAATTCAAAATCAGAAAGCTATTCTGATTGGTCGGCATAAACCGGCCAATCAGAATAGGAGCGACAGTAAAACCATTAAAACTATGGGGAAGTTTAGACTAATCAGAATCCACGGCGGGATAGTTCAAAATACAGTAAAAATGCTGAAAAGAGCTGAATGGTTAAGCTACCGGGGACTTGGCTAGCTCAGCCAATCAGAATAGGAGCGACAGAGACCCATTCTAGCCTATGGAGAATTATTGACCAATCAGAATAGGAGCGACAAAGACCCATTCTAGTCTATGGAGAAGTTTAGACCAATCAGAATCCACGGCGGGATAATTCAAAATACAGTAAAAAGACAGAAAAGAGCTGATTGGCTGAGCTAGCGGGTGCTTGTCTATCCCAGCCAATCAGAGCGCGAGCTACTTCTCCCATTATAGTCTATGGAGAGATGGGCGCACTGAAATCTCGGCGCTCAGCGCTGTGCGGCATGAAGAATTAATAAAAAATAATTTTATTAAGTGTCAAACATTTTTCAGATTAAAGAGCAGAACCCTTCTTTACAAATAAAGCAGTTAAAAACCCGAATGTTGCAGAGACCGGCGCTTCATAGGGAATTGCAATAGAGAGAATCGCCGGGAAATACAGTAATTCAAATTGTTTAAGCTATTCTCATTGGTCGGCATAAACCAGCCAATCAGAATAGGAGCGACAATGTCCCATTATATCCTATGGAGAAAAATTGAAATCAAATTATAACACTACAGAAGTTGTCCCGATGTGTATATAAAATGAATAATAATATGGGGGTAACGAAAAATAAATATTAAATCAATAAAATCCTGTTTATTTCTTTATTTTCGTTAGCCAAGGATCAATAGTATGGGTGCAACGAAAATAAAGAATTAAACATGATTTTATTGAATTAATATTTTTTTTTCGTTACCTCCATTTTTATCATTCGTTTTATATACACATCGGGACCACTTCTGTAGTGTTATAATTTGATTCGGCCATGTACAGTTTTTTATTTCAGATTGCAAATTTGAAAACCCATAGGAGCGTCGCTCGCTCTCCCATTGGTCCAAATAATGGCGCCTCTTTTAACTTAGCCAATCACAGAGCGCGCTCAGAATTTCTTTTCCCCATAGAACTCTATGAGAAAGTAGCTCGCGCTCTGATTGGCTAAGCTGGACGAGCCCCCGCCGCTTCCAACAATCAGCTCTATTCTGCATTTTTACTGTATTTTGAACTGTCCCGCCTTTGAATATGATTGGTCAATTTTTCTCCATAGGATATAATGGAACATTGTCGCTCCTATTCTGATTGGTCAATTCTCCTCCATAGGTTATAATGGGACATTGTCACTCCTATTCTGATTGGCTGGTTTATGCCGACCAATGAGAATGGCTTAAACAATTTGAATTACTGTATTTCCCGGCGATTCTCTCTATTGCAATTCCCTATGTAGCGCCGGTCTCGGCGACAATCGCGTTGTTCGGGTTTTTAACTGCTTTATTTGTAAAGAAGGGTTTATCTGAAAATGTTTGACACTTAATAAAAATCATTTTTTGATTAATACTTCATGCCGCACGGCGCTGAATGCCGAGATTTCAGTGCGCCGATCTCTCCATAGACTATAATGGGAGAAGTAGCTCGCGCTCTGATTGGCTGGATAGGGCCCAAACACCCGCTAGCTCAGCCAATCAGCTCTGTTCTTTCTTTTTACTGTATTTTGAATTATCCCGCCGTGGATTCTGATTGGTCTAAACTTCTCCATAGACTAGAATGGGTCTTTATCGTTCCTATTCTGATTGGCCGAGCTAGCCAAGCCCCCGCTAGCTCAGCCAATCAGCTCTTTTCTGTCTTTTTACTGTATTTTGAATTATCCCGCCGTGGATTCTGATTGGTCAATTCTTCCCCATAAGTTTTAATGGTTCACTGTCGCTCCTATTCTGATTGGCTGGTTTATGCCGACCAATGAGAATAGGTTTCAGAATTTGAATTACTGTATTTCCCAGCAATATTTCCCGGCAATTTCCAATATCATAATTCTTGATATTGCGCCGTTCTAGAGTTTTGGAAAGTTTTTTTTTTTTATTATGTTTATTTTTTACGTTCAGCTCTTTTCTGACACTGTTTTCCGCCTTTATAAAGGCGATTTTTTTTAGACTCATACTCCTGCTGCACGGAGCGGAGTGCCGAGATTTCTGTCGCGATCTTCGATCCGCTTCCTCGCATGTTCCGATCCTGCTTCACTTTGCCTCTGTCGGAGGATTTAGACCAAAAAAAAACCTGGTCTGCCTGTCGGAGCTGCCGAGCGCTGCACTGCGCCTCGCTTTGCCGACTCTCCATCGTACATGCCTCGGAGTTTTCGAGCGCGCCGCGTCCCGCCCCGGAACGCCTACCCCGCGCCCACACCGCGCCCACTGCCCGCCCCTTCATGCGGGGCGCAGCTGAAAGTGGCGAACACTGCGTCTAACACTGAATTTGAAAACGGGAGATGAATACAGCACCAAAAGGACAATCGTCAAATCCTATTCTAAAATCTGAAAGACTTTATTGGAGTACATAATAGAAATGTAACACGTAGCATCCCCCGAAAAATATCCGGATGCGGTGAACGCGTTTCGGGTGTGTTACCACCCTTACTCATAACAAGAACACACATATAAAAACATTACTTATATAGAAATAACAATACAGAGTAAAACTAACTCACATGTGTAGAAATCCGGTAGTTGAGGACGCCAGAGCCACACTGACGGAACCTTCGTTCGCCGCCAATGGCAACGGAAGTGCGTCACGGACATGCGCACAGAGAATAATGTGCGCCGTGTGGGCATTGGAAATGGTGTCAGATAATAAAGACAAACAAAACCGGATTGTACATATGTTCAACAGCGCATCGGAAGAAAGCATCAACAACCACAATACATCACATGAAAGGTAAGTATATTAATTAATAATGAAACATGATCTCCTTTTTACTATTGAGACCCGTTGGAAATGTGGTGTCCAAAGTGAGGATCCAATATGCCTCACGATCATGTAGGATGTTATCCATGTTCCCGCCACGCAATGGTTTGTGAATTCTGTCTATACCTATAATTTTTAGATCGGAGACCTTATTATTGTGAACATCCCTGAAATGTTGGGACAGACTAGATCGATTGCGTATGGCTGTACTGGTAATGTCATTTAAATGTTCAAGGAACCTGGTTTTCAATCTGCGGGAAGTGCTGCCTACATAGCCCAGATGGCAAGATGTACATGCAGCCAGATAGATTACGTAGCGGGAATTACAATTAATGTAATTTTTTATATGAAATGTTTTGGACCCGCTGCTATTTTTAAATCCCTTAGTAACCGAGACAAACTGACAGATTCTACATGGGTGAGAGCCACATCTGTAAAATCCTTGTGTGTTCAGCCATGTGGGCCTATTTGTGTTAGTAGTTATGCAGTTAGGAGACAGGAGACTACCCAATGTTTTGGGTTTTCTATTAACTACTCTACAACCCTCTGATAGGACCGATTGTAAAATCGGATCCTGGTTGAGGATGGGCAGATGTTCCAGAAAGATTTTTTTAATAAGAGAAAATTGACGGGCGGAATCTAGCACTAAAGTAGGTTTGGATTGTGTATGTAGATGTTGTTTATTTATGCTTATAAGATGTTCACGTTTTTTCTTGCTAACAATTTTGCTAGCTCTTTCTAGAGTCCACTGTGGATAACCTCTAGTTTTTAGTCTCCTACAAATGTTTTGTTGCTCTGTGGAAAAATCAATGTCTGAACTACAATTACGTCTAGCCCTGTGCATTTCACCCACCGGAATAGATATCCGAGTATTTTTAGAGTGAAAGCTATGGTAATGTAGAATTGTGTTACCTGCAGTTGGTTTGCGGTAACTTTTAGTTATAATTGTCTGACCGTCCACACCTGTCAAGGTGAGATCCAAAAAATTTATTTCTTGTTTTTCGATACTACCCGAGAATTTAAGACCCAAGGGGTTATTGTTAAGATAATCAAGAAAGCTGTGTACGGCAGATACATCGCCCCTCCAAATGAACAGGAGGTCATCGATGTATCTGCCGTACCAGTTACCGCAAACCAACTGCAGGTAACACAATTCTACATTACCATAGCTTTCACTCTAAAAATACTCGGATATCTATTCCGGTGGGTGAAATGCATAGGGCTAGACGTAACTGTAGTTCAGACATTGATTTTTCCACAGAGCAACAAAACATTTGTAGGAGACTAAAAACTAGAGGTTATCCACAGTGGACTCTAGAAAGAGCTAGCAAAATTGTTAGCAAGAAAAAACGTGAACATCTACATACACAATCCAAACCTACTTTAGTGCTAGATTCCACCCGTCAATTTTCTCTTATTAAAAAAATCTTTCTGGAACATCTGCCCATCTTCAACCAGGATCCGATTTTACAATCGGTCCTATCATAGGGTTGTAGAGTAGTTAATAGAAAACCCAAAACATTGGGTAGTCTCCTGTCTCCTAACTACATAACTACTAACACTAATAGGCCCACATGGCTGAACACACAAGGATTTTATAGATGTGGCTCTCACCCATGTAGAACCTGTCAGTTTGTCTCGGTTACTAAGGAATTTAAAAAAAAATAGCAGCGGGTCCAAAACATTTCATATAAAAAATTATATTAATTGTAATTCCCGCTACGTAATCTATCTGGCTGCATGTACATCTTGCCATCTGGGCTATGTAGGCAGCACTTCCCGCAGAGTGAAAACCAGGTTCCTTGAACATTTAAATGACATTACCAGTACAGCCATACGCAATCGATCTAGTCTGTCCCAACCTTTCAGGGAGGTTCACAATAATAAGGTCTCCGATCTAAAAATTATAGGTATAGACAGAATCCACAAACCATTGCGTGGCGGGAACATGGATAACATCCTACATGATCGTGAGGCATATTGGATCCTCACTTTGGACACCACATTTCCAACGGGTCTCAATAGTAAAAAGGAAATCATGTTTCATTATTAATTAATATACTTACCTTTCATGTAATGTATTGTGGTTGTTGATGCTTTCTTCCGATGCGCTGTTGAACATATGTACAATCCGGTTTTGTTTGTCTTTATTATCTGACACCATTTCCAATGCCCACACGGCGCACATTATTCTCTGTGCGCATGTCCGTGACGCACTTCCGTTGCCATTGGCGGCGAACGAAGGTTCCGTCAGTGTGGCTCTGGCGTCCTCAACTACCAGATTTCTACACATGTGAGTTAGTTTTACTCTGTATTGCTATTTCTATATAAGTAATGTTTTTACATGTGTGTTCTTGTTATGAGTAAGGGTGGTAACACACCCGAAACGCGTTAACCGCATCCGGATATTTTTCCGGGGGGATGCTACGTGTACATTTCTATTTTGTACTGCAATAAAGTCTTTCAGATTTTAGCATTGGTTGGGCCGATTGTCCTTTTGGTGCTGTATTCATCTCCCGTTTTCAAGCTCAGTATTGCCTCGTGGACTCCAGGCGGAATACGTGCACGGACAACCTGGCGACTGGCATCTTTTGGGTGAGCTGGTACATTTTGCATTCTTTGACTATATGTCTAACACTGAATCCCTGTGTCCGACAGGGGGATTCGGGCCGGGAGGCGCAGTATACGCCAGAAAATAGGCGAAAAGCCCGTTCATACATGTCGCCCTATGTGTGAAAATTTTAACTTATTTGATCTATATGACATTTGATATCCACCTCACTTCCAACTATTTTTATGTAGGCAAAAGAGTAATAACTACAAAACTATTTCCATGAAAACATGTAACTATATTGAAAAATATGTAATTCTGCCTGAGCTTCACATGTATGAAACCCCTGTGGCTCTTTTTCCACCACAAATAATTATGTTGAGGAAAGTGTGCAGATTTCAAAGATCATTAACACTAGATTCTACCTTCTTTGATTTTTAATCTACACCTCATTTATCAATGGGGAACCTTAGAAATTTTTGTTTAACTTTAAGCCACTTATTGGTTATCTATCTGTACACTAATATTTAGTAAATAGCAACATTTGACCCATTTTATTATTTCAAGTCATACCCCTTCCAGCTAATCTCTGCCTCTTTCCCTCTAAGCCACACTCATTTGACTAGGGAGGTGCACAGTGCCTAAGACACATAGGGAGACATGTATGCAAGAGGCGCACTGAAGTGCATTGTGTGAAGTGTAAAACTCGCCTGAATCTATGAAAGTGGTTCCTGATTGGAGGCCCCCTTATCGGGGCGATCTTCCCATTTTTGTATAGGTTGCTTTAGTTGATTAGGGATATTGATAGTGTATTTTATATTTAGGTTTTTATTAATAGTTATTAAATAAAAGTTATATTTTATCTATTTCCTAGGTTTATATGTTATAGTAGCTTGATGGTTCAGTGTATGAGTATAACCAGGCTTTGATCATTTTTGAATTTTGGCTTTTCTACACTTATCTTTCATATTAGGTTTTCGTGGTTTTTTGTTTTTTGTGCGCTCATAAATGGTGTTTAAAGTTCGACGCGCCTCACCTATGTGTTTGGTCCATTACGGAACTTACTAAATACTAATGCAACAAACATGTGTAAAGGCTATAGATAGGCTAGAAATAAAAGAAAAGTCATTAGAATAGCATGTCAATGAATAGAAACTATGGTAGTGACCTTGCTTGGTGGACCACAGGTCCCAGCAAGACGTGTGTCGTGCTGGCTCTTGCTGTATGTAGAACAAAGGGTTAGTGCAGCAATAATAAATGTCAAATTTAACGTAATAAAAATAAAAAAAATCTGAACAACATCAGTGGGTTATTTAATGTAAAATTCGTTTTAGATTCTATTTGATACCTATTTGATCCATTTTATAGGAGATATTTTTATATTTTGGGGATATTATTAGAGATGGGCGAATTTCTCAAAAATTCGGTTCGGTGACTTCGCCGAATTTTCCGACAAAATTCGTTTCGGTCCAAATTACTTTGGGACGAATCGCGTTAAAAAACAGCTATTTCCAGGCTGCACAGAGCCTGTAGGCTGCTGTTGAACGTTGTGCCATGCTTAAATATGCAGAGGGAGCGTGGTTTGGTCTTCATACAATGTTGTGTTTTAGTATGACACGCATATGACTGCCGCCGCTCTTCACTATAAAATTCCCTGGGCACTTACGGGGGCAAAACTGACCAAAAAACTGAAGCGGGAATGTAGCCTGATAAAGTCATGGCAGCAAAAGCTGGAAAAAACAAGCTGAGGGCTACGATCCTACCAAAGCGTCAAAGAACACAGTAGTAGGTTACCAGAGCTGCCACAGATCGCAGCACAGTAAGGGGACGTCACAGCAGGAGTCACCCTGCGAGGTCACAGCATCCGGTGTCATCTACCAGCCATGTGTTGACCACACACTAGGTCATACATTTTCTTCCAGATGACATTTGACAACTCCAGCCAAGAGTCGGTGGGTTTGTCACACACAACCCCTTGTTGGCATGGCCCAGGAGCAGGTGACGGGCTCTCATCTGTCCTCCCCACCTCTGTCCCGTTTGCTTCCCACAGCCAGAGAACTACTATGTGCTGTGGCCTCTGCACCACTATACAGTGAGGACCAACTATTTGAGGACAGTGGGCAGCAAAGAGGTGGGAAAGACATCCGCTGCTTCTTGCAGAAGCTGGAAAATAGTGATGAGGAGAGTTGCAATGGGGGGTTATGTTGTGAGCGGTCAGGCTTTGTACAGCGACACCGTTGAGGAGGACGGCAGTGACAGACAAACACTAATCGATGTAGCCGATCGCACATGAGAGCCGGGAGAAGCAGGCGAGGCTGGGACAAGTTATTCTGGTGCCCCAGTTAAACAAGGCATAAAGTGCCCCCCAAATGGAAAATTCAGTCCATTCCATGCCTCTTTGTGTCCCCTTTTCTCCCTGGGATGAAGTGGCGCCCTACCCTCGACTACCCATTGTCCTGGCCCTAGAAGCATTCCGTTATCTCTACATTAATTTTAGGAGACGGGAGGAGAAGAAGGAGGCTTTGGACGACAGACAATCTGGGATCTTGGAAAATAGAGAGTTAATGTCTGGGCCGGAGATGTAAAGTTGGGTGTCATCAGCATCCTGGTGGTTTTGAAAGCCATGTGATGCTATCAGCTGACCAACAGTGTACAAGGGTTCATCATTATCATAGGGAGAAGAGAGCAGCAGCTTGCGTGTCAGGCAGTGGCACAGCCGTAAGTCGGTAGTGTGGCCGTGAGTCAGCAGGGTGGCAGCAGTGTGAGGTTGGGAGCCAAACGGCCATGATTTAGACCAACCACTTTGCAGGTCCCAGAAAGTAGCGGCACAGGGACTCACCGGGTCGGCGGCGGTAACAGTCAGTCAGTGCAGCGCTTTGGTGGTAAAATCACCTACTCGGCGGTGTGCCAGCTTTTTGCTAAGACACCAGAAGAGGCGAACATGGCTATATGTCGAATCTGTGGCCAGAAAGTAAAGCGTGACCAGGGACCTAACGTTAGTACCACGGCCCTGCATCAACATCATGCAGTGTCACCATACGTGTTTCAGATGTGGTGGTCCATCCTGTCCAAACAGCTGTAGCACCCAGTGGCACGCCTCCCATTTCAGGCAGTCATGGCTTCACCACCTCTGCCGAAGAAAAGTCCCTGTCTATTACATCATCTACCGGTCCAAATACTCCTGCTCCATGGCACTCATGGTGCCAGCAGTCGTTCACCGAGATGATTGCCAAGAGACAGCAGTATGCGTCTAGCCATCCCTAGACGCTCCTGTCCAAGTTGGTGGTACTGCAATCCCTTCCTTTTCAAGTGGTGGAATCTGTACCATTCAAAGAACTGGCCAGGAAACTTGTCATTCACTTCAGCCATTGTAACGACACAGGTAGTGGCTCCTCTGGACCACTGCAAGCAGTGGTAGCGGCCACGCCAGAGAGCGGGGTCTAAGTAGGTCCCGGTTTTCACCAGAGCCTGCCACTAGGCAGGATGGACTTTCTGCGGCGGGAGTCATACCGAGGCGACTAGCTTGCAGTGGCAGCCGAGGCGCAGCGAGGTACCGAATCATAAGACGAAACTCGTAGTCAAAGGTCAGGCCAACAGGTCAGGGCAGGCGGTGGAGATTCGAAGTCAGGTAACATAGCAGAAAGGTGGGGTTACACGGGCAGACAGGAACTGATGAACAGGTGGAAATTTGAAAAATTGAACAGGAATTTAAAAGAAAAAATTATTAACAGGGGGAAATTATTGAACAGAGAAAGGCCATTAACGATTTTTGATGATCCAAGTGGACAGGATGATTCCCCTGGGCGAACGAAGTCACACACGGAAGAAAATGCTCAATCAGGTTGTTCAAGTCTTACACCCATCTGCAAGACATTCTAAAAAGTGCCAGGAAACTTTGCATGCACTTCAGCCGTTCTTACACCACCAATCACACCCTCCTTAAGTTGCAGCGGCACACCGGCCTCCCCCAACATAGGCTGATATGTGACATTTCCAAACGGTGGAATTCCAGCCTCCATATGAACAGAGAAAGGCTATTAATGATTTATTGATGATCCAAGCGGACAGGCGTACACCCCTGTGTAATTTTAATTTTGGCCAGTGGCAGCTCATGCGTGACACCTGCCGTTTGCTCAGGCCCTTTCATGCGGACATGCGTTATTTGGCAGTCGCCAGGACTACGGGAAGAATAGCGTCATTCCACTGCTTCATGTTATCACGGACAGCGGTAGTGGATACACTGGACCACCGCAAGCGATGCCAATAACCACGCCAGGGAGCGGGATCTAAGTAGGTCCCGGTTTTCACCAGAGCCTGCCGCAAAGCGGGATGGACTTGCTGCAGCGGGAGTCTACCAGGTCGCTACCCCTGACGTGACTTGCTTGCTGTGGCAGCCAAGGTATAGCGTGGTACCTTTTTCCACCTTTAACAGGGGAGGGCCTCCCCTTTTTCCACCTTTAACAGGGGAGGGCCTCCCCTTTTTCCACCTTTAACAGGGGAGGGCCTCCCCTTTTTACTACAAAGCCAGTTTTGCAGCTGTCTTTTGCTTCTTTTTTTTCTGTCCCATTCCAGTTTTGTACTGAATTCCATCAACAATGGCACAGAATGCAAAATAAGCACCTAAAACAATTCCTGTAGTTATGGTCTCCTTCAGTTCAAGTTCCATACGCTGCATTTGAACAAACTGGTGTAATGCAGAAACTGGATTCAAACCACCATGTTTATACTTCATGAGTGTTTGATTGTCACTGCTGTCCTCCTCAACGGTCTTGGTATGCAGAGGCTTACCGCTCGCAAAAAAAACCTCCCATGCCACTCTCCACATCAATACTGCAAGAAGCAGGGGATATTAGCCCCATTTCTTCGCTGCCAAGTAGCTGCTGACTGCCCTCCTGAAATTGTTCATCCTCACTGTATAGTGGCGCTGAGCCCAGACCACATAGTAGATCTCTGGCTGAGGGAACCAGATGGGACCGTGGCGGGTTGAGGACAGATGAGGGCCGCTGACCCGCTCCCAGGCCATGCCAACTAAGGGTTGTGTCTGACGTTCCCACCGACTCTTGGCTGGGGTTGTCAGATGTCATCTGGGAGGAAGTGGATGACCTAGTCAACCAATCAAGAACCATTGGGTTGCTGAACAACACACGGCCGCTAGATGACACCGGCAGTTCTGGCCTCACCGAGTGACCCCTGCTGCGACGTCCTCTTGCTGTGCTGTGACCTGTGCCTGCTCCAGGAATATTTGTGCCACTTCAACTCGCAGGTGAAGAGCCTTCCACCTCTCTGTCTGACATACTGTTTGTTCTAAAATGTACAGACACTGTTGATGAAGATATGTGTATATGATAAATACCCCACCCTGTATTTGACTCCAAATGAACCCAGTAACAAGATTGGGTAACCCTTGGATATAAATTGCGCTCCACAAATGGCCAGGAAAAATTTACTTGTATGTGCCGTTTAAAACATTGTGTATTTTACTGAATATAAACGCACAAACAGGCTTAATTAACCTTCGGATATGAATTATGCTACAGGCAAAATTTCTTCTTTGGCGGTGAAAAAGAACGTTTCTTTTACTAAGTACAACTGCAGAAAAATACTTAGTTAACCCTTGGATGTAAATTGCGCAAAAGAAATATGCTGCCAACAATTACCAGCTTTGTAGCGTGTTAAAACGGCGTGTATTTTACGGAGCACAACAACAGAAAAACTTGTAATTAACCTTCGGATATGAATTATGCTACAGGCAAAATTTCTTCTTTGGCGGTGAAAAAGAACGTTTCTTTTACTAAGTACAACTGCAGAAAAATATTTAGTTAACCCTTGGATGTAGGTTGCGCAAAAGAAATGTGCTGCCAACAATTACCAGCTTTGTAGCGTGTTAAAACGGCATGTATTTTACGGAGCACAACAAGAGAAAAACTTGCAATTAACCTTCGGTTATGAATTATGCTACAGGTAAAATTTCTTCTTTGACGGTGAAAAAGTGACCACAACAGCAGAACAACGCTTAATTAACCCCTGGATCTAAATTGCGCAAAATAAATGAGCAACCAAAAATTAAGTGGTATTTGGATTGTAAAAACGCTGTTTCTTTAACTGAATACAACAGCAACAGGCTTAGATAACCCTTGGATATTAAGAACTGAGCAGATAGCATTAAAATGTACATGCAACTGCATTGGACGCACACTGGACTTCAGTTCCAATACCCCACAAAATCAGAATTAGAACGTAAGAGAAGCAGTCTCTGAGACAAGCTGTGACACCTCTCAAAAATCGCTGTATAAAAGTGAGTTCTTTAGTATGAGATATCATAAGCAGCAGCGGCGGCAGCACCTTCCCTAAACAGCACAGTGAGAGGATTGTGAGGAGCGAGCATGGCGCCCGGACTTATATAGTGTGGTGACGTCACAGAATCCCGCCGGTCTCTTATTGGCTTCATCTCTGCACATGTCATGAAGGCTACGCCTTTCTTCCTCCCAGACTTCTTTGCCCCATGTAGCGCCATGTGCTCGCAGCCATTTTATCAATCAAAAACACGCTTCGTTCCCGCGAATTACCCCAAACTTCGACTTCGTTCAGAATCGAAGTTTTCCTTAATTCTAAACGAATTCCACTTCGTTAGAATCAATTCGCCCATCTCTAGATATTATATATTTTAGATTAATTTTATATGATAACATTGTTTATTAAATTTAAATAATTTAATTATGTATAGTTTGATAATTATCATAAATTAATTTAAATCTAGCTCCACTTTGACTCCTCAGGCTGACAGACCACATTGAGATAGGTCTACCTGTTCAAGCAGTAATGCGCCTAGTTTTGCCGAACCACATTCAAATATGTGTATAATATTATGAGTGTGGTGCGTCACGCCCTCAGAACACCCCCTCATGTTAGGCGCATTCAAAAAAAGTCAAGTCTTGCAAATAATGCGCCTAACACATTAGTCTGGCGCATTATACATCACAGCCTGCTTTCTTTTGGCTCATTTTAGGCCAGAAAAGGGTGAAACACCCAATCATGCATGTCTCCCATAGTTCTACCTCTGTTTTTAATAGTGTAAGATCCAACAGTATGTATGTCTCACAGCACTTTATAAATGTGTCCTGTTCTAAGCCAAATGTAGTCTCAGTCATGCCACTTTGAAAGCAGTATGGATTTGTACAACAGTTTTGTGCCAAACTTTAGTACATTTCTGGAGCATTGCATGACACCGACGTGTCCTGCCCCACATCTTTGGCACATTCAAAAGGGTCATGTCTGGCACAGATTGGGCTAAGTTTTCACATTCAACAGTTTGTGCATGTATAGAACGAGGCTAGAACAGTTTGTTTTGCTCAAGGCATGCCAAAAAAATGTCGCCCATAATACATGTAAATAAATCACCTACAAAAATTATAAGAGCTACCACTCTAAACAATAAAGCACCATATGGCAATCAAAATGCAAAACACCAAAACTTAGCCATAAATGGTAAAAAAAATATATATAAATTTTATTGAGAAAAACTCCATAAAAATAAACAAATGTGAGTATAAAAAAATAATACAAACACACACCCAAACAAAATGCTGCTACAACCCTCCAAAAACAGCAGGGAAAGTGGACACACCTATATATCAGAGAAAAAGGCTGAGGTCAAATATAAATGATACAATATCTTAAAGCATAGCACATACTTAGCCAGGTGTCACCCAGTGTATGGAGGGGAGCAGCATGCCCCGACGCACGTTTCGCCTATGGCTTCTTCAGGGGGAAGAGGCCCCCTGAAGTCACCCTCCATACACTGGGTGACAACTGGCTAAGTATGTGCTATGTATTTGCTATGCTTTAAAATATTGTATAATTTATATTTGACCTCAGCCTTTTTCTCTGATATATAGGTGTATCCACTTTCCCTGCTGTTTTTGGAGGGTTGTAGCAGCATTTTGTTTGGGTGTGTGTTTGTATTCTTTTTATACTCACATTTGTGTATTTTTATGGAGTTTTTCTTAATAAAATTTATATATATTTATTTTACCATTTATGGCTAAGTTTTTCCATAATACATGTAGTTCAAGGCATGTGCACCAACTTTTTGCAAACAATGAGCAAGAATTTTTCAGTACACTTAGCTTATTAAAGGAGTTGTCGCCCTTCAGAGTTTCAGAGAATGCATGAATGAAATACTCTGCCACTTCCTGGTTCAGACTGACTAATTTGCATAAGCTCCTTGCTTGTACAGCTCTGTGCTCAGTTGTGCTTTCAGTTGCTAATTAGATCAGATTAGCTTCTCAAACTACTAACAGGACTTCTTATCTGATCCCCAATACAAAAGCCCTAATTACAGATCTGTTTATTTTACATAAATCAAGCTTTTTACTGCTGAGCAGCACAGGACACTGCTGGGACCTGTGTGATGACATCACTCACTGTTATCTCATTGAACAAACAGCAGAGGGAGAATTGTTTACAGGTCAGTTACTGAGGGAACTGAAATAGCCAGGGAGGTCATAAATTCACTTGTATCTCCTTAGGGAAAACAGGGGAACAAAGCAATATATTTGGAAAATGTCTTTATTTTGTGTTTCCTACAATTTGAAAGCTATTCTTTGTAGTGAGACAACCCCTTTAATCTCTCCCAGTATCTGTTGTTTACAGATCTCCATCGTTACATAACCAAGTCAACTTTAGGCATCCACTTAACTTCTAACTTAGTGATTATGATTTAACAGGTAATGGTGTGTGAAAAGTTTGTAGTGTTTTTTAGGTCTCCACATTGGTAGGCAATTGGTCTTAACCCAATACTGCCATCCTCTGTGGTAAACAAACCGTCTGATATCAGAAAAATGCCTTTGTTTCTCAAAAAAAAAGAGGAAATGAAAAGCAGAATCTAGAAATCTAATTAGTCATCTTATCCCTGGTGTCCATTGAAAGCAAATTTGTCTCAGCAGGATATTATGAGTACAGGTAAGTAGAGCAAACTTTCATTACTTTTAATTGTGCAATGGGAGAATGGGAATTAATAGTGAAATTAGGTCTCTACATTCCCATAGTGATGTTACTTAAACGGTTTGTATTGTTGAAGCAAATCACTAGAAGATTTATTTCATTTTATGTGAATATGGCGTTCTGAGGTTTGTATTTACTGTTTAGATATGCTATTTTTGTCCTCTGAATATCAAGTAAAGGGAGAAAGAAAAAAGATAACGTGAATACTTTTTAAACATAAAGGGCGACATGTCTCAATACGAATGCGCCATAGTTTTGGTGTATTCTGTGCCAAAGAAACCTTTAACGCCAAATTCTTGATAAAATGAACTGTAATATACCAAAACTAGGTGCATTATACTCCTTTTTAGGCACATTAAGTTTACTATGCAAGGTATACCAGGCACCAGATTTTTGAATGGATCTTGAATGGATCACTTTACATTGATTAAAAACTAAAAACAGCCGCGGCAACGCCATTTTTAAGATATGTCGTCTAAATTGTTGCTTTTTACAGATACAATATAAGAACCTACAGTTGTCCAAGATTAGAAAAAAGGGTCTTTTTTTCCCCTGAAACAGTACCACTCATTTCCATGGGGTCTATCTGGTCTTGCAACTTATTCCCATTCAAGTGAATTATTTTGCGCTGCAATACAAAACATGGTCCATGGACGAGAGTAAAAAAAAAGGCATTAATGCTGCTCAACATATGCATTTTTTTTTTACCACAATCCAGTTGTTCTGTACTTCTTTAGGTATCCATTTTCCTGTCTTACTTGGTGACAACTTTATATTAAATATATTTAAGTCAAACCTAAGTGCTGAATGAGAAATGGCCAGAGGTCATGGCTAGTGTTGATCGAACCATTCTAGAAGAGTTAAGTTCTAGTAGAACTTCTCTAGATTTTATAACTCGAACCGAACATTTTACTGGTCGTTTGAGTAAAGTTCTAGTTCTAATTCGACACACCATTTTCAGTTTAGTTTTCAGTGGCTTTCTGCACTTTTGGCGGCCATCCAATCAGTGCAGAGCACAGAGAAGTGTCAAAAACGTCATCGCTGAGTTGTAGGGCTCTCATTGGCCGCTAAAATCACATGACCATGTTATATATATTTCACTGTATTGCCTTGTGAATGCCACTTTCAGCTCCCTCTCTGTACTGTACAGACTGCTCTTAGTTAGTTAGATAGCATTTTCCTCTCCATAGACATCAATAGTTAGGGAGTTTGGTATTGCTGGCTGCATCTTTCCCACACTCAGAACCTATTAGTTGGCGACATTTGCAGGCTCAGATAACGTCTAACTCTCATATACATGGATATATATTATACTGAGTGCTTGGATTTGCTAGATCATACTCAGTGCCCAAAAGTTCAGTTTTTGCAGTTTTGGGTGTTCAGTAATTGTATGAAACATCATCTCCAAATCTACTTATGTGTCAAAGGGGCTTTTGGACCCCCTCAGGATGCAGGACCCCATAGCATCTGCTACCGCTGCACCACCTATAGCTACGCCCCTGCTTGCAAGCCTTCCTCATGTTTTCAGTTAGCCACTGAAAAGAAGGAAATATTTTAGCCTCTCAATTTTTTCTGTCACTCTTAGAGCAAATTTTCTTCACTAAGTTGTTCCATGTATCCAGTTTACTGTTATGGATGGTAATTCCAGCTTCTCCTCAGCTGTATAGGTATAAAAATTAACCAGAACATCTTCTCCCATAGACTATAATGGGGTTCAAGTTCTAGTTTGAATAGAACCTTGAACTGAACACACTAAAGTTCGAGGTTCTAATGTAACTAGAACTTTTTACTGCTCGCTCTTCTCTAGTCATGGCCTACGTGTAATGCTGTACTGTGTGGTCCCCAATTACAGGGATTAGTGCTGCTTAAATTGGTTCGATCCCAAACCTGAATTTTTTTCTTTAATTCTATGCCTAACCCTAATCCTATCCCTGACCCTAACTGTACCACCCATACTAGGTTAGGTTTTTTTTTTTACAGGATTTTAAGGGTTACCTCATCATTCCGCAGCACCAGTGTGTTGTCACATCCGGTGTGATAAGTGACCTCCTGCCCAATATTACGCCAGATTACTATAACATAGGGATAACTAATGTTATTGTAACCTATAGTGATGTCAGACAGAAGGCACCCAAAGTGAAAACACACTGGGAACACTGGAGAATTGTAAGGTAACCCTTTAAACAACATAAAACCCCTAACACCAAATTAGGGCTAGGATATTTCCAATGGCTTAAAGCTAATAGGAATACAGTTCATTGGCCCTTTACCAAACACCACAATTATATTATACTTGAAGTGGATTAAGACAATGGCTTTGACCAGCAATTAACACCTTCATCCTCTTGTTTGTTTTACCCTTTGCTGAGAAAGCCTTCTTACTATGGGCTCTCAGACTCTCCTCTAATGTTATGTCTGCTTAGCACGTCCAATTATTTTTCAATCCACTTCGTTAAAATGTATAATTTATTTATAGTAAAAGTTAAAAAGAATTAGATTTTTATGGTAGAATGTTGTCATGATATGGGCCATGCTTTTTGCTAACTTACATTTGGCACTGTAGGTTAGGAAGAATTGTTCTTTAAAATTTATTTAACTGTGTCAAAATTAGCAAATCTTATATTTCCTTTTAATTGAAATTGTCATTAATTATTCTTCTTCTCCAAACAAATTACAGAAGATTGTTTCACAGCTGGTGAAATAAATTGTAGATAATGGAGATAGAAAGATGAAATTGGAAGAACATTATTTTCCAAATATCGGTTGTGAATATGCTTGTTATTTCTTAGTAAGAATACATTTGATCTAGTTGGTTCTTTTTCTTTTCTTTTTAATTAAAACAAAAATATGCATTTCCACATTTACTATTCTCTTACCACTGTGCATTCTCTAATTCCTTTGACTGAATAAAAATACATCTTTAACATTGGATGTCCAGTGCTGTTCTTCAGTCGTGGCAAGTAAAAGGGTTTGAGAACAAACCAAAACAACCTTTATTCATGTATCTGAGACTCCACATTCCCGTGCATCTGAGAAGAGAGTGACCATCAACACCCTATAGCGGACTCCACCTCGATTCAGTTCCCACTTTTGGGGATGTTTTATGTAGTGTTGTGCCTTTCTTAGTACAATGCAAAAAGGTTATATGAGTATATATACTAATAAGGTTCAATTTAAAGTCACATTGTTGTGCTAGGGAGCGCTGTCTCTATTTTTTGCTTTATTTTATATGTCACATTGTCTAATGAAGGAATTTAAATATTGCACTTTTCCGTCCTCTAATGCACTCTATTATTGTAGCTTGTAGCATTTGTTATTGAAGAAACAAATAAATGAACAAACACATATTGGTTGCACTAAAACAGAATGAATTACAAAAGCTACAAACTCTATCATGCCTAAACCAAAGACAATCAGATGGGTCAATTCATGAACTTTTCAAACTTTTAAAATTCTTTTGGCTTTGAAAAAAAGGGGGATTTACATGGTACATAATGCCAAAATTTTGGGTTTAAAAATTTTTTTCCGGGGACAAAACGAGCCCTGCTTTTGGGTTATTCCCAAATTTTAAAATTCAAAAATTATGCAGCAGAAGAACTATCAATATGTTCTCACAATCCTCCTGCTCACATATTGGCATATTGGCTTTCTTTCTAAAAGGTAAAATTAAATAAAAAAAATTTGTTAGTTTTTAAAATTACCTATCTTGCATAGCGGGTTTCCCACTTATATAAAAACAAACCACCACAACTTTTTTAATTTATGTTTTCGGTCAAGTTTTTTTTCCCCTTACTTTTTCTAGTTTTTATGGATATTTAAACAGTTTAGTGTTTTAAATTTACTTTAAAAATTTACAGCTACCCCTCCTTTTCTTGTCTTCTAAATTTGTTCTGGCAAAATTTTTGTAAGTTTTTTTTTTAAATTTATTGTTTTTTCCCCTCTAAAAATGAACCTTCCCTTGGAAACCAAACTAGGTTTTCCCCAAAAAGGGGGTTTTGAAAATGGTGGCCCTTCTGCTTCAGTGTGCCAGTTACTCTGTGCAATTTGTAAACTCTGGATCCATCCAAAGAACCCTGGACCATCACACTTGGGTTCCTCTTTTTAAAAATTTGATGTCACACATTGGGGACCATTCTTTGACCCAAAATCAAGATTTTGATTTTTTTCAAAAGATTTTCAGTTTATTGTTTTCATAAAGTCCCAGTAAAAACCCTTTCTTCCCACTCTTCAGTGTCCTTTGGGAAAGTTTTTGTTTTCCCCCATGCAAATTTTTTTTTTTTTTATTTTGTTATTTTTTAGTAGTGCAATTTTCGTCCAAATACCCGCCCAAAACCCTAAGTTTAAAAAGTCTTTCCCTTCTGTTTAAAATAGGAAAAACTTGTTTAAACTTTTTGCTAACTTAAAAATTGTGCTGGAAAGATATGGTTTGAGGTTTTTTTTGCTGCCCCACTCAAATGTTGTTTCTTAAAAAATTAAAATTGTTTTTTTTTTAGGGAATTTTGGGTCTGTCAACCTCCTCCTATGGATTTTTCCCCCTCCTATTTCCAAGTGTCTTTTGATAGTATGGGGCCCATTTAAATGACTGCTCCCTTTAGGTTTTTCTTATAAAATTTTTTCTGAAATTTTTAAGATCATTTTTAAAAGGGGTTAGAATTGTCTTTATTTAGTTAATTGTAATGTTCTTAGTATTATGTTATTATGATAGGAAGGTGCTTTATCCTGAGTAGCAAACTGTCCAAATGCTGTCCTACAAGGTGTTGTAATGCCGTCTCTTCCAATGCTGGTTTGAAAGAAAATTTTATTTCAAAGCCCCCGGAGGAAATAGTTTTCTTTCCAGTTTTGGTCTTAATTTGCTTTTGTGTGCAAAAACGGGTTCCCCTTTAAAGGGGTTTCCCATGAAAATGTCTCTCTCATTAAAATCAGACTGTTGTTGTTAAGGTTTAGCAGAAGGGATTTTGAAACTTTTGTTAGCCATACAAGTAGTGAAGAGTGAAAAAATCGGCGATACCTTTTAGAGGCTGAGTTTAGGGGGATGGTGAGTTTTAAAGAGTACAGCCCTTTTCAGAAATGTTTTTATACAAGAAAACTAAAAATTTACAGAATTTATCAGATTTTTTTTATACCCCAAAAGAAAATGGCCCTTAAAAGGAATTGGGAACCCTTTAAAAATAACAAAATGCAATAAGTAGAGAAGTCATTTACAAAAGGTCAAGGAATAAACAATCTGGAAACTTGTGGGGCATGACAGAGGGGTCAGCAATTCTTGTTGTTATCTGTTTGCTATCAGGTGGGGTTTTGTGTGACATGAAACTTGAATGAATATAAAGTCCATTTTGCAGAGTTTAAAATTTGTGCATTATTTTAAATTCGCATAACTTCCTCTCCCTCTGCGTCTTAAAATGCCCCCTTTAAATCCCAACCTGCAAATCTTAAATAGGTGGCTTCCCTGGAGAAAATGTGCGGCCATGGGAGATCGTTCTGTGTTTTAAGGTGTTTGGTGAATTCATGCGCTGACTGAGCTCTGTCCGTTTTCCCCCGAATAGGGGCCCTGTGGGACATTGCACACACAAAATAATCACAGTTGTAGCCTGCAGGAAAAGGGGTTTCCCCCAATTCTGTGCCCTGCGGGGACTGTGGGACAGGTACACTGTCGCGTGGGGGTGTGTCTGCGGGTTTGCCCCTGTTCTGAAGCAGGGTGAGGTGCCATTTTCTAGTTGGGGCCTTCAGGCACCTTTGGACATAAATAGCCGCAGGTTTGGGGGGTTTCCAAAAGGAAAAAAAGAGGGGATGGAATATTTCTGTGGTTATTGTCCCCATTAGCACAGGGTTTGGGGTTCCCTTTGGGAAATTTTTTGGGTATCCAGTTTGGGGTTGTAGGTAACAGTAGGGGCACTCGGTCTTCATTTGGGTCTTTTGTATTGAGCAGAAAAAGTCCCTTTTTAATGGGCTGCCCCCCTTTGTTTATTTGGTTATCTATCACTTTTGGTTTGTATCCTAGTTGAAGAAATTTTTTCCTCAAATCCAGGAGGTGCTTGTCTAGGTCTGCTTTGTCAGAGCAAATGCGATTGTACCGTATACCCTGGCTGAAATAAATGGATTTTTTTTGGGGTGCTTGGGGTGGAAGTTGTCATTTCTGATACAGGCCGTTCTGTCTGTGGGTTTGTGGTATATTGATGTGAGTAGCCGCTTGTCTTTAATGTGTATTGTGGTATCCATAAAGTGGATTTTGCTCTCTGAATAGCTAAGTTTAAGGTTGATGGTGGGGTAAAAGTTATTGATGTCATTGTGGAATTTAAGTAGGGCCTCCTCACCCGCAGTCCAGATGACAAGGATATCATCGATATAAAAGAAGTACATCATGGGTTTGGTGGTGCTTGTTGATAAATATGCTTCTTTCAGTTCTGTCATAAAGAGGTTTACATACTGGGGTGCACATCTGGACCCCATTGAAGTTCCCATTCGCTGTAGATATAGGTCCTCTCCAAAGGGAAAAAATTCATATTATTTTGATGTTTTTAACTTACTTTTGAACCTTGAAACCATGTCTGTTTATTTGCTTTACTAGTAAATATAAAATTGTTCAGCACACAATATATCGTACAGTGCTAAGTCGAAGGATAATTTCAATCCAAATTGATCAAGTTCGGTATAATTGACAGCACTCCTCTTGCTAATCAAAAAATTATTTATTAGATATTAATATTGACATCATAGAAGCAACAGGGACACGAACATCAACGTTTTCGGTCACATAGGACCTTTTTCAAAGTAGTCGGTACAAAACAAACAGAATCACATATATCACAAATATCTATAATGCATATTTACATACACAAAAAGCACAATTATTACACTAAATCGTCACAAGAGATTAATCGATTATTAAAAATATGATTCCAAAATTACATAATTTTGTAATTTTGGAATCATATTTTAAATAATGGATTAATCTCTTGTGATGATTTAGTGTAATAATTGTGCTTTATGTGTATGTAAATATGTATTATAGATATTTGTGATGTATGTGATTTTAATTGTATGTGATTCTGTTTGTTTTGTAGCGACTACTTTGAAAAAGGTCCTATGTGACCGAAAACGTTGACGTTCGTGTTGCTGTTGCTTTTATGATGTCAATATGAATATCTAATAAAGAATTTTTTGATTAGCAAGAGGAGTGCTGTCGATTATACCAAACTATTTGCTGTACTAGAACTGTGTTAATATAACAATAACTGGAAAAATGTAGGTGTTTTAAAAGCTAATGTGTGTATGGTATAAATATTTAGATACAGTATCAGTGCTCAGGTTCTAAAATATAATAGAAACATATAAAAGAAAACTGTATGAATTAAGACATATTTACCAGAAATACGTAATGTACTCCAAAATTGATCAAGTGTGATTTCTTAGTATGACATCTAAGTATGTCAGCATACATATCCAACTGAGGCTATCATATTGGGACAATTTAATGAGAAACACTTTTAAGGGCTAAACCCACTAAATTCAAGATCTAGTTCCTACAATCAAAACCTTACAAGATACTTTATTATGTAGCACTTGGTAAGGACATCTGTATCTGAGAATACAGCATATTGTAATCATTTAAACATGTTTGCTGTTATAATTAATAACGAGCAGAAGAGGATACCTTTTCTCTCTCTTACCACTAGATGTCATCACAGGCCCACATTGTTACTAATAGAGCTACCGAAGCCAAAATAGGACACTAGACCTCATAAGTCTAAGGGTTGTTTACATTGATGTTTGTCTGCAAATGATCACAATCTGCATCATCAGGAGAAAAGTATAATCCATGAAAACAGCCATATAGGAAAACCTTTTAACCCCTTACCGACAACCCACTGTCTTGTGACGGCGAGTGGGGCGTGTTCACCTTCTGCAGCAATGTCAAAAGATGTCGCTGCCTACAGAGGGAATTTCTGGCTCCCAGTGCCGCAACTGTGCTATAAACAACACCCTTACCAGAGCAGTCTTTGTGAATAGCAGGGACCAGAGGAGGCCTCCAATCCCTGCCATTTAACCCTTTGATTGCTGCAGTCCATGACTGTGGCATAATCAAAGGGGATTCCACAGGTATGGAGCTGATAGAATGTTTTTGGTAATAACATAAGCATTCCTATAGTTTAGACCTAATAATATACACATACTAGTCTCCCTTACACAATAGGCAGGGGCGTAACTACAGGGGTAGCAGTTGCTACGGGGCCTGGTGGCTTGGGGGGGCCCGCGGCCCCGGGGCAGCTGCTACCACCTCTGCTACCCCTGTGATGCCGCTCTGGGCCCGCGGCAGGGAACATAACAGTTCACTGCGGCGGGTGCAGAGCGGCGGGTCCGGTCTGTGAGGCAAGGGGGGGGGGGGCCCGCCGCCGGCAGGCTCCTCCCCTTGCTTCACAGAGGCCCTCGCTTAATTGTATGCACGTCCGTGCGACGCGCAGGCAAGTAAGTTGAACGGCGGAGCAGGGAGAGCTGTGCGCTCCCTGCCCCTGCCGTACATCGCTCAGCAGGCGGCGTGGCGGAAGTGACATCACCGCGCCGCCTGCCGAGCTTCCTGTCCTCAGCCCCAAGCCTAAAGCAGCCGGCTTGGGGCTGGGGGAGACGGAGACACCGGGGGAGCGCGGCCAGGTAAGTAATGAGCTACGGGGTGCGGGTGGTGAATACCTACAGGGGGGCTCTAAAGGAAGGGGGGGAGAATACCTACAGGGGGGCTCTAAAGGAAGGGGGGGAACTATGCCTACAGGGGGGCTCTAAAGGATGGGGGGGGGGGGGGAGAGAATACCTACAGGGGGGCTCTAAAGGAAGGGGGTGGGGAGAATACCTACAGGGGGGGCTCTAAAGGAAGGGGGGGGGGGGGAGAAAACCTACAGGGGGGCAACAAAGGAAGGCGGGGGGGGGGGAGAAATATTAAGGGGGTCTCAAAAGGGGAAGGGGGGGCAAAAAGGAAGGGGGGTGGGGGGGGGAGAATACCTACGGGGGGCCCTTTTTTAAAGGGAAAAGGGGGGGAAGGGGAGGGAGAATCCCTACAGGGGGGCTCTAAAGGAAGGGGGGGAGAGGGGGGGGAGAATACCTACAGGGGGGGCAAAAAGGGAAGGGGGGGGTGAAAAAATACACGGGGGGGGGCTCTAAAGGAAGGGGGGTGTGGGGGGGGGAAAATTCCCTTTACAGGGGGGCTCAAAAGGGAAAGGGGGAGGGGGAGGGGGAAAATTTCCCTCAGGGGGGTTTGGGGGAAGGGGGGTGGGGGGGGAAAATACCTACGGGGGGCCCTCAAAAGGGAAAGGGGGGGTGGGGGGAAGAAATTTTACAGGGGGGCTTTTAAAGGAAGGGGGCGGGGGGGAAAAAATTAAACCTACAGGGGGGCTCTAAAGGAAGGGGGGCTCTAAAAGGAAGGGGGGGGGGGGAGGAATTTTTACGGGGGGCTCAAAAGGGAAAAGAGGGGGGCTCAAAAAGGAAAGAGGGTGGGGGGGAGGGAAGGGAAATACCTACAGGGGGGTTCTAAGAAAGAGGGTGGGGGGAGAATACCTACAGGGGGGGAACTAAAGGAAGGGGGGGGGGGGGGGGAAGAATACCTACGGGGGGCTCTAAAGGAAGGGGGTGGGGGGGTAAACCTTCAGGGGGGCTCTAAAGGAAGGGGGGGGGGGGGAAAACCTACAGGGGGGCTCTAAAGGAAGGGGGGGGGGGGGAAAATTTCCCTACAGGGGGGTCAAAAGGAAGGGGGTTTTTGTGGGGGGGGAAAAACTACCAGGGGGGTTTCAAAAGGGAAAAGGGGGGTGGGGGGGGGGGAATCCCTTACGGGGGGGGCCCCTAAAGGAAGGGGGGGGGTGGGGAGAAAATACCTACAGGGGGGCTTTTTAAAGGGAAAGGGGGGGGTGGGGGGAGAATATTCGGGGGGTTTCTAAAGGAAAGGGGGGAATGGGGGGGAGAATACCTACAGGGGGGCTCTAAAGGAAGGGGGTGTGGGGGGGGGAGAATACCTACAGGGGGGCTCAAAAGGAAGGGGGGGGTGTGGGGGGGAGAATACCTACAGGGGGGCTCAAAAGGAAGGGCGGGGGGGGAGTTTCCCTTACAGGGGGTCTCAAAAGGGAAAAGGGGGGGAAAAAATTCCTACGGGGGGTTTTAAAGGAAGGGGGTGGGGGGGGGGTTTTATACGGGGGGGGGTTTAAAAAAGGAAGGGGGGGGGGTGGATAAAAACTTGGGGGGTTTAAAAGGGAAGGGGGTGGGGGGGAAAATTTCTACGGGGGGGCTCTAAAGGAAGGGGAATGGGGGGGGGGGGAAATACTGGGGGGCTTTTAAAGGAAAGGGGGGGGGGGGGAAAATTCCCAAAAAAGGGGGGTTTCTAAAGGAAAGGGGTGGGGAGGGAAAACCCACTACAGGGGGGCTCAAAAGGGAAAGGGGGGGTGGGGGGAGAATACCTACAGGGGGTCTCTAATGGAAGGGGGGGAAAAAAAACCTACAGGGGGGCTCTAAGGAAGGGTTTTTGGGGGGGTGGAAATTTCCCTCAGGGGGGTTAAAGGAAGGGGGGCTTTAAAGGAAGGGGGGGGGGGGGGAAGAATACCTACCGGGGGCTCAAAAGGAAGGGGGGGAAGAATACCTACGTGGGCTTAAAGGGAAAGGGGGGGAGCACTATCCCTAAGGGGGTCTAAAAAGGGGGGGGGGGGAGAATACCTACAGGGGGGAAAAAAGGGAAGGGGGGGGAAGAATACCTACAGGGGGCTAAAAAGGAAGGGGGGGAGAAAAAATTCCCAGGGGGCTTTTAAAGGGAAAGGGGGGGGGAAAGGGAAAAACCTACGGGGGGCTCTAAGGGAAGGGGGGGAATACCTACAAGGGGGCTCTAAAGGAAGGGGGGGAGAATCCTACGGGGTTTCTCAAAAAGGAAAGGGGGGGGAAGAATCCCTTACAGGGGGTTTAAAAGGAAGGGGGGGGGAGGAAAATTTCCCTTTCGGGGGCTGAAAAGGGAAAGGGGGGGGGGGGAGAATACCTACGGGGGGGCTCAAAAGGGGGGGGGGAAAAAATACCTAAAGGGGGGCTTAAAGGAAGGGGGGAGAATACCTACGGGGGGCCCAAAAGGAAGGGGGGGGGTGAAGAATCCTACAGGGCCCCTTTTAAAGGGAAGGGGGGGAAGAATCCCTAAAAGGGGCTTTTAAAGGAAGGGGGGGAATCCCTACGGGGGGCTTTTAAAGGGAAAGGGGGGGGGGGAGCACATACCTACGGGGGGTTTTTAAAGGGGGGGGGGCTATTCCAAAAGGGGGTCTAAAAGGGGGGGGAAAAAACTATCCCCTATAGGGGGTTCAAATTTAAAGGGGGGGAATTTTTTCTGCCTTCAGGGGGCCCCTAATTTACCGGGGGGGGGGGGGACTTTTCTCCCTAAAAGGGGGGGGGGGGGGGGGGGACCCTAATCTACAGGGGGGCCTATTTTGCTAAAAGGGGGGGCCCTAATTACAGGGGGGATTATTTATTACATGGGGGTTTTTAATCTACGGGGGGGGATATTCTCCCCTACGGGGGGCCCCAAATTTACGGGGGGGGGATATTCTGCCTAAAAGGGGGGCCCCAAATTCTACGGGGGCCTATTTTGCCTACGGGGGGTCAAATTACGGGGGGGGAAAAAACTATTCTACCTAAAAGGGGCTTAATTCCCGGGGGGAAACTATTCTCCCAAAAGGGGGGGGGACTTTTTCCCTACGGGGGCCCCAATCTACAGGGGGGGTATTCTGTTTTAAAGGGGGGGGCTTTTATTTCGGGGGGGGGGGACTATTTCCCTTTCCAAGGGGGTCTAATTTACAGGGGGGGGGGAAAACCAAAATTTCCCTAAAGGGGGCTCTATTTCAGGGGGGGGAACTTTCTGTTCCCAAGGGGGGCCCCTTAATTTTCAGGGGGGGAATTTTCTGCCTACAGTGGGGGAAACAAATTCAAACAGGGGGCCCTATTTACCTAAGGGGGGGGCCTAAGTACAGGGGGCCCCCATTCTCCCTACATGGGGAAAACCCAAAGCTTTTTGCCCGGGGGGGCCCGAAGTGCCAAAATTATCCTAAGTTTCCTTTGTTACTGCCGGTGGGAAATTAAGCTCCCTAGTTCCCCCCTGGGGCCCCCTTTTTTTCCTACATACCAACGGGGGGCCCCCCATAATTCCCAGGGGGGGAAATTCTTCCCAAATTTGGGCCATTATAAATGGGGAGTTTTTTTTTAATGAGGGGGGGGGGAACTATTTTGGGGGAAAAATTTTTTTTAAAAAAAGTGAGGGTCTAGGTTTTTGGGTTGAAAATTTTCCCCGGGGAAACGAGTGGTGGTTGGAGGAAGTCATCATGGGGGGTTTCCTGGACCGATAATTAGAGTAGAAAGGGGAAAAAGTGAACAAACTCCTCGGGAAAAAGGACGCCACTTGTGGGCCCTAAATGTAAGAAAAACTTTTTGCAAAGCACCTGATATCGGGTATTTCCACTATATGGTCATGTATGGTGGTTATTTAAAGGGGGGAAAGACCCTTGTGTACCTGGGTTTATACCACTTAGGTTTCATTATATGGGGGGTTTAACTTTTGGGTTTTCTTTGTGTACGATCGAAATTAGTGCAGGGGTTTTTTTCGTCCTTTGGGGTTTTAATGTTCTGGGGTATAACCCGGGTTTCCCCTATGTAGTAGGGGTTATTGGTTTTGTTGGTTTAGTTTTATGGGTTTTGTTTGGTAGCATTTTATGATGGTTTGGATATTTGGGTTTGAGAATTTACCCCTTGTATTATCAAACCCGCTTTTCCTGGTAAATTTCGTGGTCAGGGAGGTGGGGAGGGGGGGGAGGGGGCCCATCCAAAATTTTGGTTTGGGGGGCCCTGGCTTTCTATTTTCCCCCCTGAAAAATAGGCATAGAAAAAGGGGTTAAAAACATCCCCAAAATAAAACCACGTATGCAATTATTTAAGATTCAAAACCTTTCCCAGTTAAAATTTAAAACTGTTATGTTCTCCCCAAAAAAGGGGCAAAAAGAGACAAAAACTTGTTTTTAAGGGTTTTTTTGGCCCGCCGGTGGGGGTGAAAAAACTTTCTGTCAGAAATCTATTAGAGGGACTCCCAAAACGGATTTTCTATTAAATTTTTTGGGAGGGGATGCTTGTGGGTTTTTAGACATTTTTTTAAAACCCAAACCGTTAAAGAAACCCAAACCCAATAACTCTTGCCGTGGGGCAAGCCCTTACCAAATGTTTGTATTAATTTTTTATTTATTCCATTTAAGTGTTCTGCGATCCTGGTTTTTTTGTTTTTTATTGTAATTTCAATAATAACCCTTTTTAAATTTCATTAAAAAAATGATGATATTCCTACATAATTTTTATGCAAATTTATAAACTGCTTTATCCGATCATTTTTATTAGTATTTTGGTTTAAAAACTTTGCATTTTTTGTGATTTGAACCATATTTCTGTACTTTTGGGCCGGGAAAATTGAAGAAACCCTTCTTTTGACAACCCCGGGCTTTCCCTTTTTCCTTCACGGAGAAGAAAAATTTTCTAGGAGCAAGCATGTTACCAAAAGTTGCATTACACTTTGCTATATATCTGACTTTACCTTAAGTGATTTTTTGGGGGTTCGTCCGGGCCAAAAAAATTGGTACATTTTTGATTTTTGTTTTTGGGAAATCCCTGTAAAGGGGGATTTTTGGGGAAAAAAAAACCAAACTTGCCCTCCATCCTGGATCCCCTAGATTAATAAAAGGGCCTCTTGTGTTTTCGCTTGCACTGTATTTTTTAGCTTTTTTTAAGGCCCATTTAGGATAACCACATTGTTTTAATCTGTTATCTATATTTTTTAATCTCTTTAGCAAAATCCTCATTTCTGCAATATGCCTGCCTTGCTCTTGAATACTCGCCTATATGGATAGCTGTAACGGTCTCAGATAGCAACTGTCAGCATGTAAGATAGTATTCTTAGAGCTAGGCTTTCTATATAGACAGGTATGAAAACCCTTTTAAATTTCCCCATACTTTAGAAATTTTTTCCAAAAAAGGGTATAAAGGGTTTTGTTAAAAGGGGGAAAACAAAAATTTCAATTTTTGGGGGTTATCATGAGGTTCTTGATGAAGGATGGGTTTTTTTGGGTTTTTACCCTCATGCCTCAGGGCATGCAAGAGGTCTCAAATTTCGCCCCATAATAGTGACACTAGTCCCCTTTGTTTTTTGGGATGGGGAGGTAAACCGTCCCTTTTAGGGGTGGGGACTGGAGGTTAAAAATTTAAGAAGGAGGGGAATCTATTGGGCTTTGAAGCTGGGGTTTTTTAAAACCCTGGGTTTATTTTTATGTTCTTTTTTAATTTTTAAATTTTTTTTTCTTTAGGTTTTTGTGGGAAAATTTTTTTGCTAAAAAAAGACATTTTGTGAAAGGGGAATAATTAATTGTGGGGGATATTTGGGGAAGTTTTTTACCTGTGGAAATCTAGGGGGCAAAAAGTTTAGTATAAAAAATAGATCTTGTGTGATCTATAAAAATATTCTTTATAGGGTTAAAGGGTTAATGTGCAATACAGTTAACTCCACCTATGCCTTGCTATTGTTCAGATTGGTCCATGGTGTGGATTTTGGGTTTTTTCGGTGTCTTTCAAAACTGGTTTAAGAGTCCCTTTTGGGGCTTGAAACACATAAGCATCTCACCTTCAGTGTATGCCAGGCACATTGTATGTGTTTTTAGATGATTTTTCAATAAAAAAGACATTTTTAAAATTTATCCCCGGGGTTTTCAAATTATTTTTAAAACTGAGCTTTTAGTTGTTTTCTGCCAAAAAGAGTTTAAAAAGGGGGGAAAAAAAATTTTCCAAGGAGGGTTTTTCCAATTTGGGGCTTCCACCCGCCCCCAAACAAGAGAAAGACCAAAATGTCGCACCAGGGGGTGGGCTGCTTATAAAACCCATTTGTATAATTTACCTTTCTTTACAAAAGTGCTTAACTTTAGTATAGGTAGCATTTAGAAAATGTTTTTTTTTTTTTCTCTACTGGAAAAACCCTTGTTTAAATTATTTTCATAATTTCTTATAAAAATAAATTTAAAGGGTTTAAAAAGGAGTTACATGAAAATTTTTTGCTACAGAATGTTTTTTTGGTTTAAAAAAATTACAAAATTAGAAAACTTTTTTTAGGCCATTTTTTTTGCTTCCCATTTTATGTTAAATAAAGTTAATTTGGTTTTAAAAAAGGGAAAAGAATTTTGTCAAAGTTTTATACTTAACTGTCTTCTTCTTTTTGAAATTCATTTCAAAAAACTTTGCAAGATAGATGAACCCAGCAAGCTGAAATAAAAGAAATATATGTTATGTTATAGGGTCAATGCTACATTATATACAATGTTTGGCTGCTTTACAGCGCTGCATATGGTGATATAGCATATAACTGTGGATAAATGTTCCCATTATAGCTTTCTTTTTACAGGTGGGAAAACCCCGGTTTGATTTTCCCCAAAGGGGGTCAAGAAAAAACGTTTTTAAAACGAAATAAAAAGGGAAACATAAAAAATAAAAAAATGTTATTAAAAAATTTTAAACAAAGGGGTACAATATAATTTTTAATTTTTGTTTTTATAAATTTTAAAAAAAATTTTTTGTATTATCAAGAATAGCATATGCCCTATAAGGATGAAAAAGACAATAATTAAATAAGATATAACCTTTAATGTTATAATTATAAAAGCGGTATAGTAACCCTAATAAACCTTACTAAAAACTCCTACTTATTATTAATTAGACTTCATATTTCTATTTCTCAGCGGGGCAACCATTTCTGTACCGTCTCTAGCTGCTGGAAAAAAAGGGGCCAAACTCTTATGTAAATGCCTTCTTCCCCGGGATTTAAAGAAAACCAAAACGTCAAAGGAATACCATAAAGGATCCCTATCCAGGACGTTTGTAAAGCAGTTTACTGAAAAGAACCTCCCAGCGCTGGAAAAAGGGCCCTTTAAAATTCCCTGCAACATTCCTAAAACCCGAGGTTCAGAAACTCATTAGTTCTGATGCACTCTTTTCAGAAAAAACAACTGTTCAGCACCCACTCTGTTAATCATTCTTCTTTAAAAGGAAAAATGTCCTTTTGGTTTTTTCCACCCTTTTCTGAGGCCCGGCACAAGGGGAAAAACAGGAAGGGTGTGGTGGGGAGAGGATGTTACTGCTCCCCGGGGTCATTCCCGCACCCCTAAAAGTTTCAACTTCTTCAGAAGAATTTCCCCTAAAAAATTCCCAAAGAACTTTCTTTGGGTTTTTTAAATCCCTCAGGATACAATATCTTAAAAATTTTTTTGGTCTTCCCCGGGACTTTGGGATCCTGAAACCCCACTCAACCTTTCATTGTCACAGGTTTCTTCTGATCTGCAAATTCCTTTGATTTATGGAAGATCAAAACCCTAGTCATTTAATATTTTACTTGTAAAATCTCTGTATTAATGAAGTACATGCAATTTTTGAAAAGGTTTTTTACCCCCCTTTTTTTTTTTTGGGTTTTTTGATTTTTTTTTTTAAAATGTTTTTTGGTTTTTTCCCTTTCTATATTAAACTGCCAGAATGAGTGGCTCCTTTGGGCACTAGGTGTGGAGGTGGCCTTATTTTCTTTGTTTCCAGTACATTGTATATAAAGTACATGACACAAAGAAGCTACTATCCTCAATACAGAAAATGATTTTCCAAACTTCCAAACAGCTTTTTCTGCGGGTTAAAAAACAAAAGCTTGTTTAAACTGTTTTTTGTATTGCTTAATTTTTTTTTTATTTTCTTCTTCAATTTAAAAGTGTATATTGAAAGGGCCAAAAGTTAAAAAATTGGAAAGAAGCAGTTTCTCTTTAGAAAAGGGGCAACTCTTCTTTTTGTAATATTAATTCAACTTATAAGACATAGCCTTCTTCTGTTATCGCAGCTGAATTGCTTAGAAAATTTAAATTTTCTGAACTGGGGGAAAAAGAGGTTCATATTTTAAAAGGGGTCTTTTCAGGGCACAAATTTAAAATATTTCTTCCAAAAACCCCATGCAAAATTTTGTAGCACCAAACAGATAAAAAAGCCCTTTAAAAAAATAAAATTTAATTTTAAGGGCCTCCAATCAGTTTTTTTTGGCCCTTGAACCAACCCTTTTTTGTTTTGTTGACTTTTAAAAGCTTTTAAAGGGGTTTTCCCATCTTTGGATTTCACCCCCTTCCCCAATGTTGTCTGTTGCTTACTACTTCGTCTCCTGTGCTCCATGGGTGGCACAGGCTCTGCTGGTTGCCAGTTAAGGCCTGCAGCATTGTGGTGACATCATTGCGCTATTGACCTAAACATGCACACCTATTGCTGCTATCAAAATCACACATTACAACATCGGGACAGTGCCAGCTCCTTGTCCTAGCTACTGACACAATGGTCCAGGTGCAAAACGTCAGCTTGGCCCCCCCTACCTCCAGACAATGGCTGTGGACCACTACTTTTTAACAATAGGTTCCCTTCTTGGTGTGATGGATGTCTGTGGTGTAGCATGCCGTGGAGAAGTATTCCTACTTAAAGGGATTGTCTAACAAAATTAATTTGAAATGGGGCCAAGCTGTGCAAGTAAAGGTAATTAGAAGTAATTCATCCAAAGCATCTGTCCTTTCTTGCCCTCCCCTCCCTCCCATCTCCTTCAGAAATAAAAAAAAGTTGTAGAATGAAGAGGAAAAACAATGCAACTTTTTGGGTTTGGTTTTCACTGAACAGTTTACTTGACATGTTATGTTCTGTGGGTTAGTACATATACGAGGGCCAAAAACTACAGCAACATTATCACTGTGTCTTCTCCACTATATATAATGACTAATACCACCATAATATTAGTGACCAAATTAATAAAGCAAGATCAATATTAACAATAACAATATACTGTTATGTTTCCAAGCTTTATTAAGGCAAACACAAAACTGTACATGAAACAAAGGAGAACCCTTGAAACATATCCAATGTAACATACTGGATCCTTGGGACCACGTAGGCGGGACTTCACCTACACCACAGGACAGGGGAACACAGCGCCGCCAGGAGGAGCAGCACAGGAACTGGTCGGCACCGCCAGAAGGAGCAGCACTGGAACTCGTCGGCACCACCAGGAGGAGCAGCACTGGAGCTCGTCAGCACCGCCAGGAGGAGCAGCAAGGGAACTCGTCAGCACCGCCAGGAGGAACAGCACTAGAACTCGTTGGCACTGCCAGGAGGAGCAGCACTGGAACTCATCGGCAGCACCAGGAGGATCAGCACTGGAACAGGGCACAGACAGCAGGAACTCCATAAGGACTTGGCACAGACCAGACTCTGGGGGCTTGAAGCAGTGAAGCAGGTTTTAGCCCAACAACACCAAGAACATCACATGAGACAAAGCAGAGACTTAAGCTAGACACTGGCTAGGACCAAAGACATAAACTCACAAGACAACCAGCAGAAACATGGCACGAACTCAGACATGAAGATCATGGCAAGGAAACTCGCAGACAAAGACTCAAACAGACACATGGAAAACAGCATGATACTAACAAACAACATAAAGGAATCCACAAGGACACCAACATGACCCAACAGACCACTAACAAACACAACATAAGACACCACACCATGAGCCAACACAACAGACAACAAGGATCAGGGAGGGAGTATGGGGAGAAGTAGATTTATAACCACACAGGTGGAAGGGGATTGTTAGAGGATGGCCAACTCTGTTGCACACTGTGGGAATAAATGAGTGTATGATGTGGCCGCCGCCCTCTATAGAGTGACAAGGAAATAGGTCAGCAGCCAAGATGGAGTATGGCCAGCAAGGGAAAAGCTGCACGGCAACTGCAAATGGGTAAGCAGTGGCGACAGCAGCATTCATGGTGACAGCGGCACAGGAACTGGATCTGCAACAGGAACACAGGTACATCCACGGTTCGCACCCGAGGCTGCAGCGTAAGGACAGGGCCAGGAATGTAGACCATGGCATGGACCATGACATATACAAGGACCAAATAATACCTCCATATCATGACCACTAATCACTACCATAAAGAGACTGATACAAACTCCATCGTACTATTACTGAATAAAAACCATTACACTTAGACCAATATTACCATTATACAATGCCCGTATAGTGATAGATTGCAGTTGACACAGGCTCTGCAGACATATAAGTGATTTAAGTTCAGTTACATCCAAGGACTCATAAGTGACATCTTCTCTGATGAGTCATTTATTTTCCCTTTTCTTCTACATCCAATCCAGGTCTCTATGCTGACTTCTCCCGGCCATAACTCATCCCAGAATTTATCATACAAACAAGTCAGACTCTTCACTTTTCAGCACTTCCCTATTAATTCCCACCTCTGTACAAACTCCCCATTCATTGCACCCCTAATGGTTAGAATGTCCTCCTTGGTGTCCCAGAGAGTAATTGCACTCCAACCAGTGAAAGTGCCCCCAGACGATTATAGGGCCGCAATTTGTGCCACCAGTAGGTAGGTACACACCCCATATAGTGGGCATATCTTCAAATTAGGCAGGCAGAAAGGTAGAGACTTCTTTTAGGTAGGTAAGATCCTCAAAATTAGTCAGATAAGTAGGCAGATCTTTTTATTAAGTAGGTAAAGTCTTCCTTTGGCATATAGGTATGTAAGCCCCCATTAGGTAGGTAAGCCCCTCATTAGCTATATAGGTATGTAAGGTCTCTTTAGGTAGATAAGCACCTCATTAGATAGGCAGGTACATAGGTCAGTCCAATTAGGTAGCTTTACAGACCCCTCAGTACATAGGTAAGTACATAGGCCTCCTTGAGTAGGTATGTATAAAGGTACCCTCAGGATCTAGGTATATAGGCCCCCTCAGTAAGTTAAGAAATCCACTCAGTAGGCTAGGCTAGTTCCTCATTAGGGAACTCCTCAGTGGGTATATAGGCACTCTCTGTAAATAGGTAGGTATACAGGCCCCCTTGGTAGATAGATAAGTATAAAGGTTCCCACAGTAGGTAGAGAGGTATATAGTCTGCAGTTAGGTAGATCCTTAGACCCCCTCAGTAGATAGGTATCTTAGGCTCCCCAATAGGTAGGTACAAAGGGTCACTCTTTAGATATGTTGGAATATAGGGTCCCCACAGTAGGTAGGTATGTATTTAGGACTCCTCCAGTAGGTAGTGATGTCCCATATGCTCCGGGACATCACTTCCGGTGTCTACTAGGCCCTGAGCCTAGCCATAGGCTTAGGGTCTAGTACAAGCAGCAGCGTGATGACATCATTAAATCATGCCACTGCCTCCAGAGGTCTAAATGGCCTGGATTGGAGGATCCTGGCCTTTCTGCCTGAGGTGCTAACTGACTGTGACTGCGATGCAGCTGTGTGGTGATGGGGACCTGTGGACCCGTGGATCATGGGCAAGGTCACAAGTGCAACCGCTGCGACTCCTGTAGCTACACCACTGTTTACAACCCTGACAGGACGGCATAAGGCTAGTGAGTTCTCCATATTCAGTAACTAAGAGAAGAGCAGAGACTGAGAGGCACATTTCTGAACCTGGCCAACTAGACCTCCTCTCCCCCCACAATAAAAAGACATAGTGGACTTACATTGTAAGTCTGGCCACTACTGCTAAAGCTCAGAGGTGGTTGGTGATCTAGAGCAGGGGTCCCCAACTCCAGTCCTCAAGGCCCACCAACAGGTCATGTTTTCTGGCTTTCCTTAGCACTGCACAGGTGATTTAATTATTGTCAGTGCATTCTGTGGGAGATCCTGAAAACACGTCCTGTTGGCGGGCCTTAAGGACTGGAGTTGGGGAACACTGATTTAGACAACCACCTGTAAACCAGCAGGATAGATAATCTGCAGCGTCTTTAAAATGAAACAAATGACGACAGTAATGTATTTAGTAGTAATGTTTATTTACCTTTGCCTACAAGTTTAAAGTTAATCAATGAGAGGAGAATACCCCTTGAAAAAGATGAGATTTTGTACTTGTTTATTAAACTGTACATCTTTTGCCACCTTCATATCATTAAAAAACACAGGTCTGCAATTTGCTTCAGTCATTGCTCTAGCAGGTCATCTATTTGAAGTTGTAATACAGAAATGTCAACCCAAACAGTTTATACAGAATAAATAAATAATTGCATTTTCTTTAAATAGGCTATAAATATGCATAGCACTGGCTAAATTAATTATTAATAAGGATGAGCAAGCAAATAAGGTTTTCATTCCCTTCAATAATACGTCTAAAGTAAATGTAGTGTCACAATTATCATTATAAATGTCTGCTGTGCACACGCTTGAAGCAGACTTCTAACAGGATAATGAGGCATGCACTATGGAATAAACATGCAATAAAACAACCAGGAGATACTGCTTTGAGTCCTGACTTCAATATGTACTCATGTTGTGTAGAATTCTGGACAGATTCATCAGATAAAGTAGTTTCTACTATGGGTTGGCATTTATCTTCAAGAGAGATTTTATTTCATTTTTAAGACATTTTCATATCACTCTGAAGAATGCCATGTAAAAGCAGCAAAAATAAATGAATCTGTCCTATATTGCATTGTTGGCTGTCAAAAATATCCTGTTTGTGAATATAAATCAGAATTGTAAGAAATAGTGTAAAACGCAGTGTTCTTCTACAAATGTCTTGCAATAATTCTAGTGTCAAATGTTGCCTCAGCTTCATAACATGTTGCATGTTATCTAAGCAAATTACCTATTTGTTTATTTTCATCCTTGCTGAACATGATTCAAATCGTTCTGCGGTCTCAGACTGACTTCAATTGATAAATATAGCAAATCAAAGAAATACACAATTTGGGGCTCTCAATACTACTCTATGTGGCTCCAGGCAATTGAACAGACAAAATGTACACTTAATGTACTGTGCAGGGGCGTAACTACCGGGGTAGCAGGGGTAGCAGTTGCTACGGGGCCCCTGCGCTGGGGGGGGCCCCGGGGCAGCTGCTACCCGTCCGCTACCCCGGTTATGCCGCTCCTGGGCCCGCGGCAGTGAACTTAACAGTTCACTGCAGCGGGGGGGGGAGCTGCGGGGCCCGGCGATACTCCCTCTGAACGCCCGGGCCCCCCGGCCCGACCGTTCAAGGCTGCGCTTACATGGAGATAGCAGGATGGGAGCGCCGATCGCTCCGCTCTGTTACTTCCCCTGCCGGCGCTCTTGGTCACGTGGGCGCCGCGGTGACGTCACATCACCGCGCCGCCCGCACTGAGCGCAGAGCCTGCAGGGAAAACGCAGAGCGGAGCATGGGGGGAACGTGGACCGAGTGAGTAAGTTGTTTCTTATTTACCTGCCCCCATATGCCTGCCTATAGCCCCCATATGCCTGCCTATAGCCCCCATATGCCTGGGCCCATACCCCCTCATATGCTGCCTATCCCCCATATGCTGCCTATACCCCAACATGCCTGCTATAGCCCCCATAGCCTGCTTATAGCCCCCATAAGCCTGCTATAAACCCCCACTGCCTGCCTATAGCCCCCATATGCCTGCCTATACCCCCATAAACCTGCCTATACCCCTCTATGCCTGCCTATACCCCCCATATGCCTGCCTATACCCCCTCATATGCCTGCCCATAAACCCCCCCCTATGCCCGCCTATACCCCCATTTTGCCTGCCTATACCCCCATATGCCTGCCCCTTTTGCCCCATATGCCTGCCTATACCTCCATATGCCTGCCTATACCCCCATATGCCTGCCTTAGCCCCCATATGCCTGCCTTTTACCCCCAAAAATGCCCGCCTATACCCCCTCATATGCCTGCCTTATACCCCCCAAAATGCCTGCCTATACCCCCATATGCCTGCCTATAGCCCCCATATGCCTGCCTTTTACCCCCCCATATGCCTGCCCATAGACCCCTGATGGCGTCCTATATGCCCCCATATGCCTGCCTGCCTATACAGCCCCCTATATGCCTGCCTGCCTATACAGCCCCCTATATGCGTGCCTGCCGATACAGCCCCTATATGCCTGCCTGCCTTTACAGCCCCATATGCCTGCCTATACAGCCCCCATATTTCCTGCCTGTACAGCCCCCAAAATGCCTGCCTATAACCCCACAGCCTGCCTGTATACCCCCACAAGCCTGCCTGTTACTATTTTGGGGCCCCTTTAGCTACCTAAACCCTACCTATTGGCCCCTATAGCCCACCTAACCCTGTCTACATGTATGGCTCCCTATAGCTACCTAAACCCTGCCTGCCTATATGGGCACTATTTGTACCTAAAGCTTGCCTATTTGGGGCCCCATATATCCCATCTACGCCCTGCCTGCCTAAATCCACCCCATATAGCCAGGGGGGGCAGGTGCTGGAAAAGTCAGGATTCTAAGATATTTGTGTCTAAAACTGCAGGGACAAGTGGTCGGAGATGTTTTTCAAGATGGCGGACTGGAACCGGATGCAGAACAAAGGGGGAAAGTCAACGAAGGTCAGAGAAACGTCACCTGTGAGTCACAAGATGTAACTGCACTGTAAAACACATAATGTCTGCACAGGCTGTGTACGCTGCTGTCTACCACTATATGGTCCCCTGTATGGGGGTAATATACAGTCTGCAGAGCCTGTGTACACTGGTGTCTACCACTATATGGTCACTGTATGGTGGTTATATACAGTCTGCAGAGCCTGTGTTCACTGGTATATACCACTATATGGTCACTATATTATTATATATTATTATTATTAGACAGTATTGGTCTTTGTGTACTGATCAGTAATAGTGTTGGGGTATTATTTAGTCACTATGTGGTGGTCATTTGTGGTCGTGTTCTGGCGGTATAATCAGGTCCTTATGTAATTAGCGTTATTGGTAATGTTGGTCTTTGTATTTTGGGATTTGTTTGGTAGCAGTATGTTGGTGAGATGTTTTTGGTGAGGTATTTGCCCCTTGTATTATCTACATTATCTAACAGCATGTCCTGGTACATGGTCGTGGTCAGGGAGGGGGGGGGCCCATCCAAAAGTTTGCTATGGGGCCCTGGCTTATCTAGTTACGCCCCTGGTACTGTGTGTGCCTTACACTGTTTCTGTAGTCTTAAAGGGGTTATCCGGGAGTTTAAAGATTTCATAGAACATTATAGACAGCATTTATACTGAAATGTAAAGATATTCCACTACCTTCATGTGTTTCTCTTCTTTTATTTTGTCTCTTTATTCAACTGTCATGAGATCCATGATCCATGAAGCTTCCTGATTGTGAGTGTCAGTAGTTCTCCAGCATCTCTTTCCTACAAGTCCCATAATGCACTGCAGTTACAACCTAGGACTTCTCTGCACCCGCCCCTAATCCTCCTAGCACTGTTCAGCCCTGCCCTGTACACCCTTATATTATCATTCTCAGACATGTACATCTCATGTCCCCTGCATCTCTGCTCCAGTTTTCTTCTTGGTTGCCTGTTGCAGGCTGTGCATAGTATTGTGCACCAATCAGTTTGTAACATGGCAAAAAACATTCTTTCCTCATCCTATCATTTATGTAATACATGTACAAATATATATTATTTGGTTTATACTTTTATATGTATGTGCTGTACATACACCACAGCAGGTACACAGCTATCCCATCTTTGTAACTCAGATTGCTGTGGGGAATGTGGCATCACTCAGCCTATCTAGCCTATCTATCAAGCACGGTGGCTGCATTCTGTGTTGTTTAACCCCCCTAGACACAGCAGCGATCACGGGTGTGGCGTTTATATAAATGAGAAACGGTGCCACACACCATTCCTCATTACGATTGGGGTCCCTGCGGTGAGATTGTGGGGCTCCAAACTGTTTACATGGTGACTGGAAGCCTTGTGAAGGCTTCCATCACCACCATGTTTCTTGTTTTTCTACTTTCTTCCCCAGAAAGGAAGTAGTAAAAAAAGCCATCTTTGTACATCCTTTTCATCCTTACATACCCCTTTTTACATCCTTTGTACATCCTTTACATCCTTACACACCCCTTCAATAGGGGAACAACTGAGTGATAAAAAACTGCACCTTAAATAAGTACCAGTTCACTCCAGTATACAAAAAAGCCACAGTATAATACATGGGGAGACTGCACAAATACAGTAATACTGATAAGACAACCACTCACACACCTATGTATGAGGGGGATGGTTGCTGGTATTAAAATTGCATATAGATAATTCGATACAAAGGGTGCCATTTATACAGATATGCGTGGTACACCATGCTGGCTTACAGCCTATAACGCCTCTACTATTCGATTGTGCAGGCTCCCCAGCATTTTTTGGGTGTGCAACCCAAATTACTGACAGCCTCTGCTCCCCAGTATTTAGGGAAAAAAGTAAATATTGGAAAAATATCAAATATAAGGTATTAGTTGATACAGTGATCAAGCACCCTAGGAGGACTCAAAGTTCAAGTGTAAAAAAAAAGTTTAAAAGTGCATAAAAAAATAAATAAATATATATATGTTGAACTTTTGAGATATATATATATTATATATATATGATTATATATATAATATATATATATATATATATATATATATATATATATATATATATATATATCTCAAATCACCCCACTTTTGCAATTTTACAAATAAAAATAAACAAATAATGTAAAAAGTTACATATTATTGGTATCGCCATATCCCGTACACCGAACACTGCAGAAGAAAAAAAAATTCCTAACGCTAAAATTGTGTTTTTTTGGTCATTTTTGGTCCCTTAAAAATTGAAATAAAAGTGATCCTAAAAGTCGCATTTATCCCAAAATGGTATTATTAAAAAGTACACTTCAGCCTGCACAAAAATATACCCTTACTCAGGTCTATGGGTGGAAGGGCAAAAAAAGTTGCTGGTCGTAGAAAATGGCACTGCGGCGCAAATTTTAAAATAGAAAATGTATGGATTCTTCTATGGTACTATAGCATAACTCAGACCCTACATATTTGGTATTGTATCAACTTGCAGAATACAGAAGACACATCATTTATACTAAGAAATGAACGCTGTTAAAAAAAAACAACCCTGCAAACATATAGGGCCACATGTGTGAAAACTGTCTAGGTCTAAAATTCACTTTGTTGCCCATAGCAACCAATCAGAGCACCCTTTTTATTTCATATAGTGCTCTGGAAAAATGAAAGGGGTGCTCTGATTGGTTGCTGTGGGCAACAAAGTGAATTTTAGACCTAGACAGTTTTCATACATGTGGCCCATAGTTTTTTGCCGTTTCCCAGTATATTCTTATGGTGTAGTGAATGACAACATTAGAAAGTACATCTTGTCCCGCAAAATAAAAGCCATCATGTGTCTATGCAGATGGAAAAAAATAAGTTATGGCTATTGGAAGCTGAGGAGGGAAAAACAAGCATGTGAACCAAAAAAAAAAAAAAAAGATTGGGGTTAAAAGATATCAATAAAGGATATTTTTATGTTTTAGACATGTGCTGATACCAGAGAAGCATAAACTGTCTGACAGGTTCCCTTTAAATGGGAAGCCAAGCTTACTAATTGATTTGCTGATTCACCCTCTAAATTAGGTGTAGATGGTCTACTAAGTCCTCTCCTGCTATAGCTGGAAGATTTAGGTTGTGTTCCCACGGCACTGACAAAGTACCGGTCGGATTTTCTGACCAGTATTTTGTCTTTTTTGGCATGCAGGGGGGAGGCTCTTGTCCACGGTTTGCGGATTCAGCCGATCCCTTTCACATTCACATGTTCATGTTCTGCCCGAAAGCAGAAGTGAACCAGCACTGACCTTAAGGTAAACACTAAGTTATTCTGCTTTATACTGACACCATCCCCCAATATGCACCTCAATGCCACTATTATCACTGCCTCCCAGTTCCTCCAAGTCCTTTGCTACCCTCACACATTCACACTGGGCAATGGTCTCCATATCTCCCCATCTATCCTACCCACACACCTACTCTTCACCTCTTCACAGCATTAAAACCTGTCTCACACAAACACAGAACCCTCTCTTGCTCTATCCCACACACATCTCCTCACAGTCTCCCTGCTCCTCCTTGCTGCTGGGTATATATCTCCCAATCCCGGGCCCCCTCAGCTCATCCCCACTGTTGTTTCACCTGCCTCTTACAGACTAAGAAACACAGTTAGTAACTATGACCTATAAGGCTCTCCATAACTTCTCCCCTCTATACATCTTGACATTAATCTCTAGATACCTCCCCACACGCAATCTCCGCTCCTCATAGAACCTTCTTCTATGCTCTTTTCTTATCAGCTCCTCCCATAAGCACCTCCAAGACTTCTCCTGTGCTTCCCCCACACTCTGGAACTCACTGCCCCAACACATCAGACTCTCCCCTACTCTCACTTGAAAACCGATTTCTTCAAGATTGCCTATAACCAACAATAACCCCGTTGTCACTACTCCAACCTATAAACATGTCTGCCCCTCACCTTCTGTCTTCCCACCTTCCTTGTAAAGTGTAAGCCCTCACGGGAAGGGACCTCTCTCCTTCTGTACCAGTTGTTACTTATTAATTTGTCACCTCTGTACTTGTTTGACCTATGTTATGTATGCAACTCGAATGTACAGTGCTTTGGAACCAAGGGCGCTCAAAAATAAATAACAATAACAATAATCATAATAATAATAATATATTTCTATATATATACACAAATATATGTATATATATTATTTATACACCTTTGAACTATATATACAATATACACATTTAATGTGACATCTTAAAAGAAACAAAGAAAGTGAGTACTTCAAATAATACTTCTGTATATTTATCTATGGATTCTGAATTAGGAAGAACAGTCTGCCACATACAGTAGAGAAAACAAAGATGTGGGGGCAGGTGTTCTGTGAAGATTAATTATATGACAATTCTAGGGATAGAATAGGGTCTTGGCCTCATTTAAATTGAATAATGTGTAGCTTTTCTATAACTGCTGTTTGTCACAAGACTAAATATCATGCACAGTTTGCTTTGTCTTTTGGCTAGAAACATTAACATTATATTGAGACCTTATGTGAAGGACAAGGCAACAAATTAGATCACAGTTATCGGGTTGATAGCAACAGTTTTTTTTCCGAGCTTGAAAAACCCAGTATAAACACAACAAATAAATAATAATGTTTTGTAAAAAAAATGATTGCATGCAAGAAATTTTTTTCATTGCATAGTAGCAAAATTTTATAGCAGTCTTTTTTTAAGTCGGTTATAAAAAAGCTGGAAAAAAGAAAAAAATGCTGTTCAATAATATCACGAAGGACTGGTGCAAGGGAAGGCTGCTTACAATTTTGTGTTAATCTTTTATGATTCAGAAGATATATGTTTTTGGACTATTTTTATTTTTTGTAATACCGTGCAAATTAAAATTAAGTACAAACTTATAGTAGTCAGAATAAAGGCTTTGACCTTCTGAATGTTTGCAAAGGCTAATGTCAGTTTACAGCCTTCTACAAAGGCAAGAGATAACCGAATACGATGTTTTACAGCTTGACAGAAGAGGACATGTTAAAAGTACTAGCATTCATATTTACGCTACCCAGTGTTTTTTTAGAGGCAGCTGATGATTACAAGGTACTAGACACAAGGACATCATAGCACCTCCACTAACAGTAGCAAATGAGCACCTGCCACATACTCCTTTCTAGGACAGACCCTTTTGCCTGCAGGGTTTCTGGACGGCAGCACAATTTCTCTAAAGCCATTAAGTTCTACCTTTGCCTACTGACTCCATTTACAGTTTTAATTCTCATAATTGCGGTCAATCAGTTTTCCTAGATTTCAGAATGGCAAATCTCTATAGTTACACAGCAATAAATCCTCTGATCTTACATTACAGCCCTGCAACACGGTTTACTTTAGATATTTCCTTGCAGGACTGTATCCTTTAGTAATTAGTTGCTCTTTGCACAAATAAACTTCTGGCGACAGCTTCATCATCTTTTTCAACCCCATGTTCAATCACTTTTATTATTTTTCAGTCAACATATGACTTGTTTAATACAATGTACATTTTTTTTCACGTGGCACCATTAAATGTAGATCTGATTTAGTAGGGTTGTCCACCTTAAATGTAAAAATATAAAAATGGACCACAGTTGTTTAATAAAACTAAAAACTATATTCAGCTTTGCCTTCACCACTGTTTTAGCTCTGATATTACTGAATGCTTCCCCTGTGGACGGGCCAGTCTCTTGAAATCATTGCTCAGGATGTAAATGGCAGTTGAGTGATGATGTCAGGAGAATGGCATGTGTCTGCTGAAGCCACTGATGGTGAGATCCTGAGTGGCAGAAATCATCAAGGTGATCTAGGCCAGATGGAAAAGACGTCACCTGTTAGACATGTAATGTAACTACTAATACCATTCTTCCCATAGAGAACTCGTTTTTATCATTATATGCTTACTCTATGTTGGTAATATTGTTTATTGAATAGTGGATTTCATTCAGTAACACTAAGGTACTATTAAGTTGTAGTTTTTTGAAGGAAAAAGGGGAAGCTTGGAAGCCTAAGAACATTATCCCAATTGGGAAACACAAGGGTGGCAGCATAATGTTGTGGGGTTGTTTTGCTGCAGGAGAGACTGGTGCACTTCACAAAATAGATGGCTGTCATGAGCAGTGGTAGTGGATCCGCTGGACCACCACACGCGATGGCGTAAGCCACGCCAGGGAGCGGAATCTAAGTATGTCCCGCTTTTCACCAGAACCCGCCGCAAAGCGGGATGGACTTGCTGCGGCGGGAGTCTACCAGGTCGCTACCCCTGACGTGACTTGCTTGCGGTGGCAGCCAAGGTAGAGCGCGGTGCAGAATTGTAAGGCGAAAACGTAGTCGGGGACAGGCGGTAAGGTCAGGACAGGCAGCAGAGGTTCGTGGTCGAGGGATGGAGGCAGTAAGTATGGTACACGGAATGACGGTCAAGGCACAAGGAAGCGCTTTCTCGATAGGTTGTAAAAGGCACTAAAGATCCGACACAGGGATCAGGAAGGGGCAGGCTTAAATAGGGGAAGCGACCGGAAATCGGAATTTACCGATGCGCTGGCCCTTTAAACTTAACAGTGGCGGCGTGCACGCGCCTTAGGAGACGGGGACGTGCATGCCGGGAAGCAGAGACACAGACAGGAGCATGGCTGGGTGAGTACCGCGCATCGTGATGAGTGGGTCCATGGCCCGATATGCGGGTCGCGGCGACACTCACCCACGTGGCACGGATGCGCCCGTGACCCAGGAAGAGGGTTGCCGGGACACCCGTGACAGTACCCCCCCCCTTAAGCCCCTCCCTCTTTTTGTCCTGGAGGAATTTCTGGATAACGGTGCGATCCAGGATATTGTCTTCAAGGTCCCCGGACCTTTCTTCCGGCCCGCACCCCTTCCAGTCAATGAGAAAATGCCGCTTCCCCCTGATCGTTTTCATGGCCAAGATCTCTCTTATGGTGAAGATGTTTGAGGCGTCAGCCTCAGAAGTCGGGGAAACGACCTTCCAGGAGAAACGATTCAAGACAACTGGCTTCAGGAGGGAGACATGGAAGGAGTTCGGGACCCGCATAGTGGGGGAAGGCGGAGCTTATATGCCACTGGATTAATACGGTTCAACACCTCAAACGGACCCAGGAAACGGGGACCCAATTTGTAGCCGGGGATCTTGAGACGAATGTACTTCGCTGACAACCATACTTTGTCTCCAGAAGAGAAAATAGGCGGGGTTTTTCACCTTTTGTCCGCTTGCTTCTTAGTGTGAGCATAAGCCCGTTGCAGAGACTGGTGTGTCTGATCCCAGATGGCTGTTAAGTCCCGGACCAAGTCTTCCACGGAGGGCACCGAGAGAGGGGGAGGGGAGGGCGTGGATGACGTCCGTAGATCATGAAGAAGGGGGCGGCACCGGCAGACTCAGAGTCTAAAGAAATGTATGAGAATTCTGCCCATGATAACAGATTGGCCCAGTCGTCCTGACGAGCAGAAACTAAGTGCCGCAGATAGATGCCCAGTATCTGGTTAACACTCTCCACTTGCCCGTTATTCTGGGGGGTGAAAGGCCGAAGAGAAATCCAATTTTACTTGTAGCTAGTTACAGAGGGAGCGCCAGAACCTTGAAACAAATTGGACCCCCAGGTCCGAAACGATATGCCGAGGTAGCCCATGCAACCTGAAAATGTGTTGGAAAAATAAGCTGGCAAGACGAGTGGCCGAAGGTAAACCAGGCAGGGGGACAAAATGAGACATCTTAGAAAATCGATCCGTGACCACCCAGACAACCGTATTCCCGGAGGAAAGCGGGAGGTCAGTAATAAAGTCACGTCGGTACAAGGACAGTCAGGAATAGGCAGTGGTTGTAGCAGGCCAGTCATTCAGGAATAACATGCATTTATTATTTACACCAAAACCAGGTTAAAGAGTTTATTTCTAACAATTATTTATGGCACAAATTGTAAAATGATGTAACGTCAGAAAATAAAATTGTCACGGGGGTCGCGGGCACTGCTGCTCCCAGCTGCGGTCCGGGTCCCGGCGCCGGCTCACTTACCTGTCCACGCTCCTGTTAACGCTGCTCCTGCCTGTCACGGCCGCTGCGCGCATGCCCGCTGCTTAAGGCGCGCGCGCGCGACAGCTTCTCTCGATTTAAAGGGCCAGCGTCCCGATAATTGGTCTATTATCGGGCGCTGGTTCTATTTAAGGAATATGCCCCCAGCACTCCCTGCCAGTTCGTTGGTGTGCGTTCCGTATGTTGGAGTTCTGTTTGATTACCCGTGTACCAGTCCGCTTGCTTACGTTTCCTGACCTTACCTGTTTGCCGCCTGCCCTGACCTTCTGCCCGTCTCTGACCACGAATCTCTGCCGCCTGCCCTGATCTTCTGCCTGTCCCCGACTACGCCTCCGGATTACGATTCTGTACCACGCCGTACCCCGGCCGCCATTGCAAGCAAAATCACGTCAGGGTAGCGACCTGGTAGCCTCAAGCTGCAGCAAGTCCATCCCGCTTTGGGGGGCGGCTCTGGTGAATCCCGGGGGCTACTTGACTCCGCTCCCTGGCGTGGCTTTAACTATCATCGCTTGCGGTGGTCCAGCGAATCCACCTCTGCTTTTACAGTACGAACGGGACCATGGATTCCGCCAGGGTACCTCTGCCCGATCTCCGGGATGTCACGACGGCAGTCGTCCAGCAGAGCCAACTTATTGACCGGCTAGCGGCCATGATGCAGAACCTTTGCGGCCCGTCTACCCCCACCAGCTGCCGCCACCGCACCTACAGCTGTTGCTCCGGCATCCATTGCGCAACCTGCTCCGGCTTCTGGACCCGCTCTGCACCTGCCGCTCCCCTCACGCTATGATGGAGACCCCAAGAAATGCCGTGGGTTCATCAGCCAGTGCTCCATCCACCTCAAGATGATGGGGCATCAATTCCCTACAGAGCGTGCCAAGGTGGCCTTCATAATCAGCCTCTTGTCTGGAGAAGCCTTGGCTTGGGCTACGCCACTATGGGATCGAGGGGATCCTCTGACAGCTGACCTCCAAACCTTCCTCCGGGGGGTTCCGCACGGTCTTTGAGGAACCAGGCCGTACTTCTCCGGCTGCGTCAGAGCGACACCACGGTCAGTCAGTATTCAGTGCAGTTTCGCACTCTCCCTTCGGAGCTGGACTGGAATAATGAAGCTTTGGTGGCAACATTCTGGCAAGGTCTCTCGGACGAATAAAGGATGAGCTCACCGCTCGGGATCTACCATTGCTTTGGTGACTTAATCCACTTAGCCACCTGAGTGGATATTCGCTTCGCCGAAAAGCAACAAGAGCTCCGTCTTCAACGGGAGGCCGTCCGTCCACGCCGTTTACCCCGCTTGGCTCCCACGTTCCAGCGGCCACCTCTTCCTCCTCCGATGCTCTCCGAGGAAGAACCTATGCAGGTTGAGAGAGCCCACCTGTCCCAGGAGGAACGGTAACAGCGTCGCCTGAAGCAGCTGTGTTTCTATTGTGGCGATTCTGGCCATTTTATTGGGGACTGTCTGGTCCCGCCCGGGAAACTTCCGCACCTAGGGCTCGTGGGGAGAGGAAACCCCTAGGTGTCAGAGTGGCCTTCACCGTTGACCATGCCCTATTTATTGGTGCTTCTCCGGACAGCACCTTTTTCAGGCCACCGCCTTAATTGATTCAGGATCTGCAGGAAACTTCATAAGCCATGAACTTGTGACCAGGTTTCGTCTCCCAGTGATTCTGTTACAGAAACCTATGTTCGTCTCGTCGGTCAGTGGCGAATGCCTTAATGACGCTATCCACTTCCGTATTGCCCTCCTCACCTTACAGATTGGGGCTCTTCACAAGGAAATTTTTGCAACTTCTCGTCCTGCATCGATCCTCCTCTGAAATCCTCCTGGGCCTCCCTTGGTTGCAGGACCATACCCGCCTTGGAATTGGAGCACCGGTGAAGTCATGCGGTGGGGTTCCGCGTGTTGCTTGCATTGCCTGTCAAAGCCGCAACTTGTTCCTCAGGTCGCCCCCCTGAAATCCACCAAGCCTCCACCAGGCCTACCTACGCCAGACTGGGACTTTGCTGACGTCTTTTCGGAAAAGACAGGCCGAAACGCTTCCTCCACACCGGCCTTATGATTGTCCATGATCTGCAACCTGGCTGTACCCCTTCCAGGGGCCGGGTCTATCCCCTCTCCGCCCCCGGAGACTAAGGCAATGTCTGAGTACATCATGGAGAACCTCCTAAAGGCTTCATTCTTTAAGTCCTCGTCTCCGGCAGAGCCGGCTTCTTTTTCGTGGAGAAAAAAGACGGGTCTCTCCGGCCCTGCATCGACTATCGGGGCTTAAATAAAATTACGATAAATAAACGCTACCCTCTGCCCCTGATCTCTGAACTTTTCGACCGCCTGCGTGGCACGAAAATCTTTTCCAAGCTGGATCTACCCCGGTGCTTTAACTTAATCGCATTCGTGAAGGAGATGAGGGGAAAAAACGGCGTTTAATATGCGGGATAGCCACTTTGAGTATTTGGTTATGCCATTCGGTCTCTGTAACGCCCCTGCTGTATTTCAGAACTTTGTCAATGAGATCTTTCAGGACCTACTCTACGTCTGTGTGATTGTTTACTAGGACGATATTCTAATTTTTCCCCCTGATCTCGAGACTCATCCCCCCCCCCACGTCCGCCAGGTCCTCAGGCGACTCCACACCCATCACCCTTTTTGCCAAACCAGAGAAAGTGCCTCTTTAAACGAAACCAGCTTACCCTTCTTAGGGTATATCGTCTCTGATAAGGGTATCCGGATGGATCCTTCCAAACTCTCCGCAGTGTTACAGTGGCCACAACCGGTGGTCCTTTGGGCCATTCAACATTTTTTGGTATTTGCCAATTATTATAGACAATTTATCCCACACATCTCTACACTTGTGGCTCCCTTGGTGGCTCTAATTAAGAAAAACGCCAATCCCAAGTCCTGGCCCCCAGAAGCTCAAGAAGCCTTCAACCAGCTCAAACCTGCATTCGCGTCGGCTCCGGTCCTGTCTCGCCCAGACCCTAACCACCCTTTTATTCTGGAAGTGGATGCTTCTTCTGTCGGTGCCAGCACTGTCCTTCTGCAGAGATCCTTCTCTGGTAAACTGCATACTAGTTTTTTCTCCAAAATGTTCTCTCCTGCCGAGAAGATTTATACTATCGGTGATCATGAATTACTGGCCATAAAGCTGGCCCTATAAGAATGACGTCACCTGCTGGAGGGTGCTCGCCACCCTATTGACATCTTCACGGACCACAAGAACCTCCTACATCTGCAGTCGGCTCAACGCCTGAACCCCCCGCAAGCCAGATGGTCACTCTTCTTTGCCCGTTTTGACTTCCGTCTACATTTTCGGGTGGCCGAGAAAAACGTCAGAGCCGACGCTCTATCTCGTTCTTCAGATACGGTGGGTCTTGAGCCTCTTCCCCAGCACATTGTCCCCCCAGAGCGTCTCGTCACGGCTGCCCCCATGGATCTCCAACACCTACCCCCGGGAAGACGTATGTGGTCCCGCCTTGCGGCCTAGAATCCTGAGTGGGGACACTCTTCTCGTACAGATGGGCATCCAGGAGTTTCCATAGGTCGCTACAACTGGTCTCTCGTTATTACTGGTGGCTTACTTCCTCAAGATGTCAGGGACTTTGTTTAGTCTGCACCTCCTGTGCCCGTAATAAGGTCCCTGTCTCAAACCCGCGGACCTTCTTCAGCCTCTCCTGTACCCGGGAAAAGCCTGGACCCATGTAGCCATGGACTTTGTTTCAGATCTCCCGCCTCATCTGGAAACACGGTCATCTGGGTAGTGAACCCAACGTTTTTCCAAGTGGCTCACTTTATCCCTCTGCCTGGGTTACCATCTGCACCCCCGCTGGCCCAACATTTTTTCAGTCATGTTTTCGTTTGCCGGTCTCCTTTGCATATTGTCTCTGACAGGGGAGTCCATTTATTGCTAAATTTTGGTGGGCTCTGTGTGGCCAATTTCAGGTTCAACTAGACTTCTCATCGGCATACTACCCTCAAAAAATAATGGGCAGGTTTGAGAGGGTTAACCAGGTGCTGGGTTTCCTACCTGCGGCATTTTGTGTCCGCTCGCCAAGATAAATGGGCTGATTTTTCTCCCCTAGGCAGAGTTTTCCTATAACTCTTTAGATTCGGAATCCGGTGGGGCCTCCCCTTTTTTTGTCGTCTTTGGGTTACTCCCGCCAGCCTCTCCCCCTAGCTACCTCGTGTCTGTCCCGGCCGTGGATGCCCAAGTAGGGACATCAAGGCTCTCTGGCAGCTCCAGACAGGCCCTGCTACGGCTTCTGCTCACACCAAAGTCCAGGCTGACAGGTACCGTTTGGCCCTCACCCCTATTAGAGCCAGGGGATAGGGTTTGGTTGTCTACCAAGTACATCCGCTTCAAGGTGGCCCCGTTACAATTTTTGGCCCTAAATACGTGGGTCCTTTTGTGGTACTTCGGCAACTAAACCCAGTATCCTACAAGCGTCGCTTGCCTCCTACCCTGCGCATCCCGAACTCCTTCCATGTCTCTCTCCTCAAGCCGGTGGTGCTGAATCGCTTCTCCCGGGGGGGCTGTCTCGCCTTCTCCTGTGGCCAACGCTGATAACATCTTTGAGGTCAAGGAGGTGCTGGCGGAGAAGACAGTCAGACTGGAAGGGGTTCGGGCCGGAAGAGCGTTCGTGGGAACCTGAGGCCATCCTGTCTCCTGACCTCCTACCTAGGTTCCATAAAAAGAGGGGGAGACCTAAGGGGCGGGGGTACTGTCACGGGGATTGCGGGCACCGCTGCTCCCCACGGCCGCCCCCCTGTCCACACGGGGTCCGGCGTGGGTGCCGCGGTCGCCCGCGACCATCCTGCTGCGGTCTGGGTCCCGGCGCCGGCTCACTTACCCGTCCACGCTCCTGTGAACGCTGCTCCTGCCTGTCCCAGCCGCCGCGCGCGTGCCCGCTGCTTAAGGCGCGTGCGCGACAGCTTCTCTGGATTTTTTAAAAGGGCCCGCGTCCCGATAATTGGTCTAAATTTTGGGCGCTGGTTCATTTAAGGAATATGCCCCCAGCACTCCCTGCCAGTTCGTTGGTGTGCGTTCCGTATGTTGGAGTTCTGTTTGATTACCCGTGTACCAGTCCGCTTGCTACGTTTCCTGACCTTGCCTGTTTGCCGCCTGCCCTGACCTTCTGCCCGTCTCTTACCACGAACCTTTTGCCGCCTGCCCCCGACCTCCTGCCTGTCCCCGACTACACCTCCGGATTACGATTCTGTACCACGCTGTACCCCGGCCGCCATCGCAAGCAAGGTCACGTCGGGGTAGCGACCTGGTAGCCTCACGCCGCAGCAGTTCATCCCGTTTTGCGGCGGGCTCTGGTGAATTTCCGGGGGTACTTAGACTCCGCTCCCTGACGTGGCTTAACTTTCATCGCTTGCGGTGGTCCAGAGAATCCACCTCTTCATTACAGAAATGTTCATGATTAGCGTCTTTCATATTGATTGGCTTTCCCTGGAACTTGTACAATAAGCAGCACTAGATGTGTGATTTCATTTATAATTTTCAAACCTAATACATTCTAAAGCTGCCAATGATGAAGCTTACTGTAAACACTTCATACTCAAGTATTGACCCCTATAAATCCATGAGATACCTTAATGATTTTTATGTATGAAGAATCAAAAGTTAAATACCTAGTTTTTTGAATAATAGTAGTGCTGTACAGAGATTGTCACTGTTAAAGGGGTTGTCTCACTACAAGGATTGTTTTTTATGTTAGAGATCTTGCAAAAACAAGTCACTTTGCAATATGTGTCCATTAACAGTGTCCTACTTATTCCTAGATATCTCCTCCTGTATGGGCTGCATCAGCTCCTCAGGTCGCTATAGCTACAGACCTGTTTGATCTCTCCTGATAGGCTGCCAGTGCTGGTCGCTATAGCTACAGACCTGGCTTCTACTGCAGCCTAGTGGAAGCCAGTAAACACACCCCTGAACTCAAAATGAAACCAAGAAAACAGGACTGAGGTAAGATGAATCAATGTAGTGAGACAACCCCTTTAAGTTCATGCCTCCAGTGGGGGCTTTCTACCTAATCTCCCTATTTAACTCACATAACACAGTCAGCAGCCAGTCAACCTGTAAGCATGTTTTAAAGGAGCATTCTATAGAGAAAGAGAAAGAGAAATCTATAGAGTCAGCAGGGAAGTCATACATTTTTAATTTTAAAACTATTTGTAGAGGAAGTCCTTGATCAAAGTTGACTGAGCTGATCCCACATTTGAAATAACAAAATAATATTATATTTTGTTAGTCAAACTCCTTAACATTGAAATTGCAATCCCAAAATGGAAAAGTCACAGAATTATGGAAATCACAGGATCTATAGACATGTTAATAATATACAAATTACACAAAATATTAAAAAACACCTTGATTTTTTCAATATTCAGTCATACTGTTAATCAGATTAATAATGGTTCTCTGAGGATATTATGCTACACTGAATGCTACACCAATTATCAAGATTGGTTGCTGGTAGAGATGGGCGAATTTCTCAAAAATTCGATTCGCCGACTTCACCGAATTTTCCGGCAAAATTAGTTTCCACCCGAATTACTTCGGGACGAATCGCTTTAAAAACAGCTATTTCCTGGCTGCAGAGAGCCTGTAGGGTGCTGTAGAACATTGTGCCATGCTTAAATATGCAGAGGGAGCTTGATTTTGTCTTCATACAATGCTGTGTTTTAGTATGACACGCACATGACTGCCGCCGCTCTTAGAATCGCTTCACTCTAAAATTCCCTGGGCACTTACAGGGGCAAAACTGACCAAAAAACTGAAGCGGGAATGCAGCCTGATGAAGTCATGACAGCCCAAGCTGGAAAAAAAACAAGCTGAGGGCTAAGATCATACGATAGCGTCAAAGAACACAGTAGTAGGTTACTGGAGCCGCCACAGATCGCAGCACAGTAAGGGGATGATGGCAATAGCTACGCCAGGGAGCAGAATCTAAACAGGACCTGGTTTTCACCAGAGCCCGCCGCAAAGTGGGATGGACTTGCTGAGGCCAGAGTCTACCATGTCGCTACCCATGACGTGACTTGCTTGCGGTGGTAGCCAAGGTAGAGCATGGTGCTGAATCGTAAGGCGAAGACGTAGTCGGGGACAGGCGGTATGGTCAGGACAGGCAGCAGAGGTTTGTGATCGAGGGAAGTAGGCAGTAAGTATGGTACACGGAATGACGGTCAAGGCACAAGGAAACGCTTTCTCAATAGGCTGTAGAAGGCACTAAGGATCTGGCACGGAGATCAGGAAGGGGCAGGCTTAAATAGGGGCAGCGACCGGCAATCGGAATTTATCGGTGCTCTGGCCCTTTAAACTTAATAGTGGCGGCGCGCACTAGGAGGCGGGGACGCGCATGCCGGGAAGCAGAGACACAGACAGGAGCGCGGCTGGGTGAGTACTGCGCATCGGGACGAGTGCGCCCATGACCCGACATGCGGGTTGCGGCGCCACTCGCCCGTGGGGCACGGATGCGAACAGGGTCGTGGGGGCACCCGTGACAATGGCACCTTGATTATGTGGCAATACTGAAGCAACGTCTCAAGACATCAGCCAAGAAGTTAAAGCTTGGGCAGAAATGGGTCTTCCAGATGGACAATGACTTGAAGCACACCGCCAAACTGGTTACAAAGTGACTTAAGGATAACCAAGTCAATGTTTTGGAGTGGCCATCACAAAGCCTTGATCTCAATCCTACTGAAAATTATGGGCAAAGCTGAAAAGGTAGGTGCTAGCAAGATGACCTACAGACATGGCTCAGTTACATCAGTTCTGTCAGGAGGAATGGGACAAAATTCCTACCAACTATTGTGAGAAGCTTGTGGAAGGATATCCAAAACATTTGACCCAAGTCATACAGTTTAAGGGCAATGCTATCAAATACTAATGAAATGTTTTTAAAACTACACCCAAGCCTCATGTCTTTTTCAGCCTTTAGGTGTATTCAGGGTAATGTGCAAGGTTGACCTTCCTCCACACATAGCGTTTGGCCTTTAGGCCAAAAAGTAAAATTTTTGTCTCATCTGTCCAAAGCATCTTCTTTCACATGCTTGCTGTGTCCTCTACATAGCTTTTTGCAAACTGCTAACAGGACTTTTTATGGCTTGCTTTTGAAAAGGGCTTTCTTCTTGCCACTCTTGAATAACGGACAGATTTATGGAGTACACGATTAATAGTTGTCCTGTGAACAGATTCTCCCATTTGAGCTGTGGATCTCTGCAGCTCCTCCAGAGTGATCTTGGCTGTTTCTCTAGTTAGTGATCTCCTTATCTGGGCTGTCGGTTTAGGGGAACGACCATGTATTGGTTATTAGTCGTGCCATACTCCTTTCATTCATTAATAACAGATGAACTCAACCCTGCAAAACACTTTGCCTTAACTTTATCCTTGAGCTGTCTGGTGTGTTCCTTGGTTTTTATGATGCTGTTTGTTCACTAATGTTCTCTAAAAAACCTTTGAGGCATGCACAAATCAGCTGTAGTTATACTGAGAATAAATTACATTTAGATGTACTATATTTACTAATTAGTTTTCTTCTAATTGGGTTTAAGTAGGGGTATCACAGTACAATGGGCTGAATACATATGCACGCCAGACTTAATTTTTTGTATTTTGCTAAATTTTGGAAAAGCACATATTTTTCTTTGATCTTCACAAATACTTGCTACTTTGTGTTGCTTGCACACATAAACTACCATTAAAATACATTTACGTTTGTGGCCATAACATTTGAAAATAAGAAAAAATTCAAGGTGTGAAATACTTTTTCATCCCATTGTATATAGTCGACCTAAAAATACACAACATCTTTTATTGCTAAAAGAAGTAAAGGCAAGATATTGTCCCATAACAGATTAGTCAATGTTTTTTTGTGTTTTTGGGGCTGTTGGTACTTGTACAGTAATTTAGCAGAACTAGAACACATTAGCCAGAACCACCATTTTCTTGGATTTTTGGCGTAATCCGGAGCAACAGCTCAGAAAGAAAAAGTCCAGCGACCAGGTAATAGACTACTGCCACAAGTCATCTGGATGTTTCCACCAGCCCTGCTCCCAGAATTTCCCAGCCTCAATATCTAAGACGAACAGCAGAAAGTTGGACAGTGTTGCCAAACTGAACCTTACTTTTTCTGAAAAACTTATCTTAAAATTAAAGCTAGTAGAAGGTTTTACCATTTCCAACATTTTCTGTGAGTCATGTAATAATAATCATTAAAATTTAAATTTTAAAAATTGCCTAGAACATCTATGAACCACCCATTAAAACAACAACAAGAAAAACTAAAAAATATAACAATAAAAACGATCTATATGCATCTAATTGCCATTATAACAGTGATTGTTGAGATGTAGTTTCTATTTTTGATGGAAGTGCTTTTAATGTGTTTTTTTTTATCTATTTTTATAATTATTTTCTAGCCTTTGATGTGAGTCTAAATCATCATACTGTAATAATAGAAATCACTTAAAAAATAGGTAAAAATCAAGGCACAAGTTACAAGGCTGTCACCCTGTAGCTCAATTTTAGGGCTATCTTCAATTAGTCATGACACATATGTTGTCTATTGTTGCTTTCACAGCTCTTCATTGGGTCCCCACCTTTAGAAACAAGTTTACAAAACCATTAATAGGAAAAACGACATTTCATATGATTTTTCATTTACTTGCCAGTGTTGAATAAAACAAGGTCACATGTGTCATACAGTTATAGCACAAAAATATATCCTAAATTAAAATAATATGACCTATAGCAATTCCAATGGATATTAGTCACCACTTAAGTTTTAACTGCTATTATATTTAATATTTGGTTACCAGGTACAAGGTGTCAATATTATTCAATTATTATTAAAAGGGTTATCTGGCGGCATAAAAAAAACAAACATGCCAAAATACATTAAAACTACTTCTTTAATCTCTCAGGTAAGTAAGTCTTGTAATTCGGTACATACTGACCTCTGATAATCACACAGGTGAGCTATTCCTGCTCTGTCTGTTCTTGTTGGCTCATAGATAGCTGCAAAATGAATGTTTTACAGAAGGAGAATGGTGCTTGCTGACGTCCTCCCTATTCACTTCTATGAGAATTCTGAATACAGGCGAGTGACTATGCTTGGCTATAGTGGGAATAGGGAGAATGGCGGCAAGTGCCACCCTCTTTATTCTGTAACACGGTCGGATTGTAGCTAGTTGCGAGCTGACCTGTTACCGGATGTGCCTTTGTGGGAACACTTCTTCAAGCAGTGGGTTTGGGTCTTATTATTTTACACTTGCTTTGCTTTGAGTCATATCTTAGGTCAGCTATATATATATGACCAGTAAAACATTTTAAAACACATACATTTTTCCAGTTTTTACTCAGTTTAATATCTCAAATGTACTTTGAAATGAAAGAAAAGCAGAATTAAATAAGTTAAAGTGGTTGTATCATTACATTAAATGGTCTTCAGAATAAGGGGACAGTGAAATTGGATGTCATTTACAAAGCTGTCTTGTTTACACTGTCTCCCTTATCTTCGTTTTCTGTAAACACTGTTCCCCAGTGTCTGTCAGATTTTTCCTCCTTTCATTTCATTGGCTGACGGCTCTACTAATTTACAATCTGTCAGGCCCCTGGTCGTATTCACGGGAGCGCGCATTCCTGCCTCTCTCACTCAGAATAAGGGGCCGGCAACAATTTCACTCTGCACACCCAGCAGCTCCACAGTAACACTGCAACTGCTTCTACAATCAGAAAACAGCAGAATTGTGCTCGGTGCTTAATGCTGCTGCATGTAAACATAGAAAGGAGACAGATCTGTGCTGGATGAGTTCATAGAAGACTGGATTCAACTGTAACAAACCTCCAGCTGTGAGAGGAGAAATGATCAGTGCTCTGAGTTCATAGAAGACTGTCTAGACTGAATGCAGTGCTGTGCTATGTATACAAACAGCTCTTACAAAATAAGACTGCATAGGGAGAGTAACGACACAGTGACATGTGGACTCAGACAGAGAGGGAGGAGAGCAGGGATGTGCTATCCCCTCCCACTGATCTCAAACAAACACACTGACTCAGGAGTGAGCACCAACAATGAGGGGGGGAAGATGTCATCCCCCTTCAGTTAAGAAACACTCAGCTGGGAGGGGAAGAAACGCCCCTGGATTTGAGGAGCTGAGAAAATGAAACTACAAGAAAACAGAAGAATTGATGAAGCGATAAATCCCCTTTAAGATGAATACAAACAATGGATTAACTTTGTTTTAACAAGTTAAATTTAAATTATTGACAAAGTAGCCATCTCCAGCTGATATAACAGCTATCTACAGGGGTATTCTTTCTATAATTGCCCCACACCATCCCGTTTCCTCCTCCATGTTTGACTGTTGGTATCACACACTAAAGAACCATCCTTTCACCTATTCGATGATGGACAAAAACCCTGTGCGATGGTCCAAAGATGTAAAATTTTGATTCATCAGTCCATAAGACCTTCCTCCACTCTTCAGTAGTCCATTTGAGGTGCCGTTTGGCCCAGACAAATCTTTTTTTATTTTACAATCCCAGCAGTATCTTTCTTCCTGATACTCGACCTCTTAAGTCTGCTCTTCCCAGTTGAAATTGGAAACTTGTTTCTTTTTGATGCATTACATTGTGCTTGAAGATTTTAACCTGTGACACGCCAATCATGTGAACTGTTGTTATTTGATTTTATAGTTGTCTTTGGTCTGCCAGATATTTTCCTGTCAGAGTTTTATCCAGTTTAAAAATGACTTTTGATGACATTGGAAATTGCACTGACTGCTACCTGGGCTTTTTAAGCAATTTCTCTGTAGGACAGATTACACTTCTAAAAGTTATAATGGTCTGTCTTTTTTTGTTAATTGCTTTTTTCTTGCCATTGTGATAACATTGTGCTCTGTCCTGAAGAGCAAAAAATGTCTGAACCTCTCCCAGTGGGTGTTACAACGCAGTCTGTTCAATTACTGGTTGTTTAGATTCAGAGGGTTTGAAAGTAATCTCCAAACGTTCACACTCATGTAGGAATAGTTTGCATTCAATTTTGAACCATAATTTGCTTTATATTCCGCAGAGCAGCATGTGTGCAGTGAAAAGAAGGAATGGCCTTGTGACTGCTGAAGCCACTGGTTGACTACCGGGAGTATGGGCCAACTTAACAACGGGAAGTTCAAAGGTAAGTATACTTTTTGTGTGTTTTAAAGCAACTCTTGATTTATAATTTTAAGTCCTTTAAGCTTTCCTTTTGCAGAAACAGTACCACTCTTGTGTTTGGTATTCCAGAATTAATTTCAATGCGGCAGAGCTGTAATACCAGACATAGCAAATAGACATACGAGATGCTATTTCTAGACAACAGTACACTCTTTCTTCGTATCTTAGAACACCTTTTATAAAGCTGGGGTGTTCTCAGAATAATGAGAGACGACAAGTCCTAATATCTATTTAGTGTTGGATTGCTTTGCTGACCATGTCTATGTTGATTTTTCAACTAAAGTGATAGTCGTTTGAAATAAAGGGAGCTTCAGGGAAAGTATGTTGCAGCATATGGTGGCTATCACTCTACATATAAAAAGCAAAGAATGGCTAAGACTGTGTGAGATCACGCTGAAGGATTTCTGCTTCTTAGTATTAAGGCTTTGCCTTTCTGCACGTCTGGGAATGCTATAGAATAGTTTAATTTTCTGTCTGCTATTTCACTGCATGAGGCAGATGTAGCTTATTATCATCATGTCTCTGTGTGTCACCCCTTTCTATCAGTTGTACAGTACCTGGGGTCTGGGATAAGAAAACTGGTTTCTTTATTCTGGAGATCTGATGAAAGCATGAAATGATTCACACTACCAATGAATCACTTTAAAATCGTGAAATGGTATCATACAGGTTTACATGAAAACGTCTGATTTAAATAGCTGGTTGTTGACATCTGTGAAAAGCGTTTGACTTGATAGGCGGTGGCATGAATGATAAATATATAGGGATAGGAATTTAATTTTGCCGCAAGACACAGAGAAAACCACAGAGAGTTACAATGGGCAGCAGGGATTTTCCAACTCAAATGCATGAAGAATCAAATCTCTGCAGTTTATCACAGTGGTAGGATTTAATGCTCAAATATCCTGAGGTTGAACAGACACAGATGTGAGATTGTTCTCACACTTGTTCTTATAAAAATAACTGTGATCGCTAGAACTGCTACTGTGTTCTCCATATATGCATACAAGATCTCAGCAGAAAAGGCATAGATGTAAGCTATGTGTTTCTACTATGAGAAGGTGTCCATTGTGGTCATTGTGGTTATTTCTAATAATAGAAAATTCTACATGAAAATAGCAAAAATATATCAAAGGTAAAAAGAAATTCTATGTGTATTAAAAATGCATAAGCTATATTAAGATATCCTATTTATCATATGTAGGAAATAAATTTTATAATAACAAAGGGACTAAACTCATCACTCTTTTGTTCTAAACATTTAGATAATGTAAAATGGTTACATAGGATGAATGAATTGATAAATTCATGAATCAATCAATCAATCAATCAATCAATCAATCAAAAAAGCCCCAAGGCTAACAGAGTGGTAACATCTCTTGATGCCATAAATAGAAAAAATAGATTAATATGACCACATGATCTATATTGGGACAATTTTGGATCATACATTGGGAGACTCTGGCATCCATATGTGCCAAGAGCTTATGCAGATGGCCACAGTTTGCCTGTGAGTTAACTCTGAGTTATATTGTATGTAGCCATAATACCGCACTCATTGGAAGCTATGGGCCACATGTATGAAAACTGTCTAGGACTAAAACCTTCTTTGTTGCCCATAGCAACCAATCAGAGTGCCCCTTTAATTTTTCAGAGCACTATATGAAATAAAAGGGGTGCTCTGATTGGTTGCTATGGGCAGCAAAGAAAGTCTTAGACAGCTTTCATACATGTCCCCCTATAAATCTGTACTCTATTTCCTATGTCTATTTTAATCCCTTAAGGACCTTGTGTTTTTTTTGGTTGACACGGTTGTTTTTTCATCCTCGCTTTCCAAGAGCAATAACTTTTTTATTTTTCCACCTACATAGACATATGAGGGATTTTATTTTGCGGGACAAGATGCACTTTCAAATGGTGTTATTTACTGTACTATAAAATATACTGGGAAACCGCAAAAAAAAAAATTCCAAGTGGGACTAAACGTAAAAGAAAACGTAGTTGCGCCATGTTAGCAGGGTGTTTTTTTTTTAGGGCGTTCACACTCTGGTATAAATGACGTGTTCTATGTATTCTGCAGGTTGATATGATTCCGGCAACACCAAACCTGTAGAGTTTTCGGTATGCTTTGGTACTGTAAAAAAAATCCAAACACTTCAGAGTTTTGAAATTTGCACTGTGGCGCCATTTTCTGTGATCAATAACTTTTTTGTACTGAAACCTATGGGCTTTAGTGAGGATACATTATTTTGTGCTGAAGTGTCCCTTTTATTGGTACCAGGTTGGAATACATGCAACTTTTTTGATCAATTTTATTCCATTTCTTAGAAATGACCAAAAAAACCCGCAATTTTGGCGTTTGGAATTTTTTTTCATCTACGGTGTTCAGTGTACAGTATAAAAGATGTTATATTTTAACAGAGCGGACTTTTTCAGACTTGGCGATACCAAATATGTGTAACTTTTTTATTATTTTATTTTTTTTATTTGTAAAATGGCAAAAGGGGGTGAACTTTTAATGTTGGTATTTTTTTTTACACATTAAAAATTTTTTTTAAAATTTTATTTTGAGTCCCCCTAGGGTGCTTCACCACTAGGGACCGCAAACGTTTATGCAGCCTATTGCATTGTAATACAATGCATTAGTGTGTACAAAGATGGTGATTTTACTACTTCCTGCCTGGGGCAGAAAGTAGTGAGACAGAAAGCATGTTCACTGATCGGAACCCCATGTTTGACGCGACATCTAAAAGGTTAAACTGCACGGGTGTAACCGCCTGGTGTTAGCCGCGCTGCGATCCCGCTACAAAGCCCCTAAGCGACCCTGGGACGTACTGATGTCCAGGACTGTTAAGGGGTTAAACAGACACATACAGGGCTTTTTCTGACTCACTAATACAAAAATAGAAGTTGTGCAGTGCTCTATTGAGTACTCAACTCCTGAAGTATTACCTCAAGTGGCAGGTATAGCTTAATGTGGCCTCAGATAGTCATAGAGCAACATAGTATATACTATGGAGTCCAAGGGACTGCAAAATCCCTTAGTTTAAAATTATATTTCTAGAGTAAGAGGCCACAAATATATAACATTTGAAATTCATGATTTTGCTTTAAAATCTTTCGTTGCTTGTTACATCCATTGCCTTTGGATGAAAACATAGAATGATTTGATGTAGCTCTTCTTGAGAAAGAGTTAAGAAGCATACAATTGCTTTTATGTTACCTTCAATAGAATGTGTCTGAGACTTTTGAGATGACTGGAACAATCATCATATCACTAAAACAGTGACTTGTTACAGTGCATTATACAAAGATTATCTATGTTAAAAAGACATTTTTTATATAGAGACAAGTATGAACTAATCATCTGTCAAGTGAATAACATTTCTGTGACCGACTTTCTTAATCTTAGAACTCAGTGAAGGTAATTAATTACTGCTGTCATTTTCACTGGTTACTTCTCATAGACTTACTTTTAGGGTCAAAATAATAGACCGCATTAAAGTGAACCACAATGCAATGATGACTTGAACACGTGACTAAAAGGAAGCCCATTTTCTGTATTTTTTGGTACGTTTTTAGAAACAGGTAAAAAACGGAAAAGCAGAACCCTTTTTCAATGAAAATATTATTTAAACCAAAGCATTTAAAATTAATACTTGTTTTATATTCCTATGCAAAAAAGGTTTCCTATGAAAAACCCCAATGTTTTTTAACAGTGCACATAAAGGAAAGCAAGTGCTATATTTAACAATTCTTCCTGGAAACAGGGCACATATTATAAAGTTAATTTGTATCTATGAAGAGAACTAAAAAGGAGAAAATTAACCCTTTCCCAACAAGAAAGGGAACTTTGGTCTCTTTTAATTAATTAATACAATTATAATTTTTAATTACTAATTTAGTGGCTGTCAAATTATAAAAGGTTAAAGAGATGGGAAAAAAGACTGTAGCATACTAAATCCTTATGTAGAACATTGGTTTTTTAGTTAAAGGGCCACCAAAAAGGTATTTAAAGTGAACATGTCACTGTGATTTACCTCTCTTAAGCAGGAAGCAGTAGAAACCCCTAACAGAGAAATATTGGGTTTTAGGAAAAAAAAATAAAAAAAAAATAACCCCCCATCACTTTTTTTTGGCCCAAAAAAAGATGAAGAAATTATTACTTTAAACTAAATTTTTAAACGGGAAAATGTTTTCTTTTTAAAGCCCTCCCATTGGGCTCTTTGTGGTTTCTTAGTCCTTCCCCCCTTTTAAAAATTGTTTAAAGGGGCCTTTTTACTTTGGGGCCGACTATAAAAGCCAAATGAAGGGCTCATTGAAATTTTTTTTCCTTTTATGAAAAGGGGTTGGGTTTTAATCAGACAAAACAGCAAATACATTTGTAGGCTGATCACATTTTTATTGTGGCAGGTAAATTATTGTTTACCAGAATCATAACTCTTACTGATGTCTTTATTTTAATGAGTTTTTCATAGGAAAAGGTTTAGTGGGGTAGTCCAGATTTGGAAAACATGCCTTCTTTCTACCAATAATAGTACCACAGGGGTCCACGAAATGTGTGTGGTATTCTGATTCAGTCCAGTGCACTTCAATAAATCTAAACTGCAACAGACAGCAGACAGAACCCATAAACAGCCATAGTGTTATGTCTAGAAGAAATCAGTCATGTTTTTTTTACAATATTCAGGGCCCTTTTACAAAAAAATAAAGACCTTCTTACCTTTCCCCCCTTTTACATTTTTAAGATTTCCCGATGTTTTTGGCGTTAAAAACCATTTTTTTTAAAAACTGTATAACAAAATGTATATGCAAAGGATATAATCTAATATTTTATTTGTTATGTAGCACTCCCCAAACAAAAAATTTGGGAAAAAAAAACTTTGTAAAACCAAATAATTTCTTTATCAAAAAGTGGAAACCAACTTCAAAAAACCCATTTTTTCAAAACCCTTTTGGTCTGGGAAAAAAAGGGACCTCCTCTCACCCAAATATCCATGTGCCCTTTTAATTTGTTTCCAGCAGACCACAACCTTAATTACTTCTATTACAAGTGTATTACTACACAAATACAAAAGTAACCTTACTTCGCCGATTAAATTTAAAACTAAAAAACAGTTTTTAAAAAAAGCAGTAATTTAAAATTTTTAAATTTGGGATTAAAACCACTTCTTAATACTAAAAGAAAAAGCCTTGTCCATATTAAAGCCTTTGAGACTATGGAGAAAATAGGCAAGGCAGGGCCTGTGTTTTAATTTAAAGCAATGATGTTTCAAGGGCATCATCTTGACAAAGAATATGGTGCCTTCGAAATATCGCCCCATTGTCCAACCCCGATGTCCCAACTATTTTAAATCACATATAGAAAAGCCACATAGGACTAAGGAGTACCCAGAAATGTGTCAGTGTCTCCTATTGGATTAGCATCTATGTTTTGTTATAAATATGAAGAAATAAAAATGCATTTTTTAATTTACCACAGTCATGGAGACCATAGTATTTCTATAGGTAGATTTAAAGTCTTTACCGTTGTGGCTCTAAAGGGGATTCCCATTTTTCTCATTTGTTTAGGGGGGTTTTACCCTCAAAAAATGTAGTCAGTGTTTTTTTTTCCTTTTAAATCTTTATATAAACAAAATCCCAATTCATCAAAAAATTGAATAAAAAAAGGGGAATACTATAAAGAGGTGCGATCCAAAAATAAGTTTTATTACTATAGAAAAGGTAAATCACAACACACTTGGGGCCACATGCATGAAATTTGGCATTTAAAAGCCAAATTTCTTCGCATTAAAATTTTATAAAACCCCGAGTACGGTGATTCTAGGGGTTAGAACGGGGATTTCTGGCTAGGTATACCCCCTTTAAAAGTGGTATCCCCTTTTCCCCGGGCAGTAATGCGCCTAAAATTTGCCGAAAGTGAAGCTTCGTACGTTTTCTAGTCCCGGCGCACGCCCCCGGGGAACGGCGCATTACTAAGTGCCGGTTTTGCGCTCTCCCAATGCGCCTGAATATGGCTTTTTGGGGAGGTTTTGCGCTAATGTGAACAGGGCTGCCCCTGAAAATGGCTTTTAAAACACCCGGGCCACTTTTGCCATTTGGGAATTTTCTGTACAGTCAGCCCTCGGGACTGACTGTAGACCCAGGGGGGTCTATAAAGAAAGGGCCTGATGTAAAAAAATTTATGTTGCCCTGAAAGTGCCTGTGTCATACTCCCAACGGGTTTGTGTTATTAACAAAAAGGGAGTATGAAAAACTTTATTTAATGTAAAAAAATGTTGAAAGTAGTTATCCCTTAATGGGATTAAAAATACAAGTAAAAAATATAAAAGTGTGGAAACAAATAAAATTAATAAAAAATATTTAAAAAAAAAAAAAAAAAAAAAAAAAATAAAAATTAGAAATACACAACCGTAAAGGAAGGCTTGGAAAGGAAGGGGGAAAATTGTGTAGCCCCTTTTGTTTTTGTGACCTTGAAAAAGAAAAAACAATGTTTTTTTCCCTTTTTTGGCCGCAGAACCCCTGATAGAAAGGGGAAATTGTCCCTTTTTTTTTTTTCCCCGGCTATTGCACTCAAATGCGTGTCGTGTTTTCCCAAAAAAACCGGGATAAACTTAACCCTATAAAATTTTAAATAGTTTTATTTTAAGCCATGGTCTGGCGCAAAACGCTCCTTTTTGTACGCAAATTGTGTTATAAAATATTTCCCCCAGTAAATTACGCCTGTTTTTCCCGTGGTGCCAAGAACCCCCCATATTAATCCATATAACATTTAAAAAACCTTATTGGGGTCCGTGCTTTTGGTTTGGGCCCCAATTTAGCTTTCTTTTACGCAAATTGTGTTTTTACATATTTTTTTCCCACTAGACCCCAAAATTTCAAAAATAAATTTATAAAACAATTTTTGTTTCTAAAACCCAGTTGACCGGTGGGAAAATTTGAGGGGTTTAAAATATCTGTGATTGCCGTCTTTTTCCCGTAAAGTTTTTTCAACAAAAGACTGTGAAAAAAGCTTTTTTACCTTTTAAATTTTTATCTTTGAAAATGGAGCAAAATAAGGTGGTAAGCGGGGGAAAAGGGGGGGTGTAAGGGAACCTCTGGAATCCTTTTTTAAACCCCTTCAGCAAAGCCTGGTTTAAAGCAGGGGACACAATAAAACACGGGCCCCACATCGACCATTTTGCAAAACCATCTGCGTCCAACCACGATGTTTTTGGGGAAAGTTCGGGAACCCCAAATTTACTTCTGGGATCCCCAAAAAGGATGAATGGCCCGAGGGTCGCTTGCCACCCATAGAGGGGGTTGTCCTGACCAGCAGCCAGCGTTAAAATTTTTGAAAAGGGGCATTCAGCACAGTGGAAGAGTCAATTTCAGAAAAACGCATTGGGGTTTCCCCTGGGCAAAGTGGAATTTTCTGACTTTTTCAAGAAGAAATAGGGGGGGATCTCTAAGATGTTTGTGGCCCAATTGCCCATTTTCCCATTATTGTGGTCTACCCACATTCCTCTTCCAAAAGGGAAAGGTCCCCTTTTAAAATTTTTTTTTTTTAAAAAGATAATTTTTTTTAAAGCAATTTTTAAATTTGAGTGAAACCAAAAAGGGCCCTTTTCAAAGGTTTTTGGGCTGGAGGGGCTGTAAAACACACCAACGTACCGGTTTCATGAAAAAAAAGTATTCCATTTTTGGGCATTTCTTCAAGAAAAATTTTAAGCAAATGTCCAAAGGTTTTGGGGGCATTGGGCTGTGAAACAACTATAATCCAGGTCCCTTGGAACAAAAAAGTGGTTTTTTTAAGGGCAAATTTTTTCCTCCAATTTTTTAAAAAACTGGCTGAGAGATCCTTTTTTTTTAATTTTTTGGGGGGATTTTGCTGTCCCCAAAACCCGCTTTATAAGGTGTCCATAAGGGCATTTTTTGGTGGTTTTTTGGGGGCAGACATTTAAAATGGATTCCAGGGGTGGCAAAATTTGGGGAGGGTTTTCCCGCCAGGGGCCGGAATGAAAAAAGGGGCCTGGGGGATATTTTTAAAAATAGGAAGGGTTAAAAGGGGGGAAACCCCCATTTGATTTAGGGGTTTCAAAGCGGCCCTTTCCCAGGCGCACCCATGGGAACTGAGGGCCCTACCAGGGTGAACCTCCGCATTCCCCGTTTTTGACGTTTTTTGCTGCCCCACCCCTGCATATATGAAAAAGTTGTTGGGCCCTGGGGCAAAAAAGTTTCTAGGGGTCTCCCGGGAGTTCCCATGTGGGCCCTTTCCAATAGCGGGGTTTTTGTTTGTGTGAAAGGGTTCCCGTTGATACTTGGGACCACTGTACCTGCTGTGGCTACACCCTCCTCCCCCTTTTCTGTTAGCCAAATTTAAAAATGATGAATTTTTTTAGCCTATGAATTTTTTTCTGTGGGCTTTTTTTAGCCCATTTTTTCCAAAGGGTAGCAAAATATCCAGGTTTTCTGTTGTGGTGTTAAATTTCCCGCTTTTCCCCCCCTGTTTTTGGGGGAAGGGAAAAAGGGGTTTTTTTTTCTCTTCTCCAATAAGAAGGATTTAAACTGTGATGGCTCAGGACCCTTAAAAAAAACCTGGGAAAGGACTTGCATGTATTTAGGGAAGATGTCTCTGCCTTGGGAAAAAAAAAGGGTGCAGAAACCCGGAGTCCCTTTTTTTCATCAGTCCACGCACAGTTACTGTCTCAGAAAAACCCTTTTTGAATCAGCAATTCCCCCCAACGTTCCCTTTTAGATCACCCTTTACGTTTGGGAAAAAACAGGAGGAACAATTTTAGGGTGAGGGTCCCCTGAAACCCTTTTAAAAATCAGGACCTCCTCAGTCCGTGTTAAACTCTTCAATTTTGCTCCTGGGCAAAAAAGGGGGACTGTATTGAGGGTAGATAGGGCGCAAAAGGGGCCCCCCGGGCCCCCTGTTCTTGATAGTTTTTAAACCAAGAGACGTGATTTGCCGGGTTAAAATTATTATGGGGGGAAAAAGGGGGAAAAATTTTGAGAAAAAACGAGACCCCGCGGCCCCGGGTTTTTGTTTGAAAGGGGGGCCCAAAATTGCTCTTTTTCCCGGAAATTATTCGCCCCACCTTATGCCTAAGAGCAGCTAATAAACCCTTGATAGGGCCCTTTCAGGACCGGCAGATCCCTTTACCGTTGGGGCTACCCCCCTTTCCCCGATGTGAGGGCCGATGAGGGGGCAGTCACCTTTCGAAACCCCGGGGATCTCCCCCCCTTTTCCCTTTCCCCCTTAAAATTGCCTACTATAAAATTTGCCGGACTGGGGTGTTCTTCTTCGGTCCCCACGGGTGGCCCCGGTGGGTGGTCACCTGAAAAACCCCCGGACAGGGCTTTCTGCTGCGCTTGGCCCCCGAAGAAGCGCGCCTCAGGCAACCAAAGTTGGGCTCTAGAAAAGGAGAGGCGGACTCGGGTACTAAAAAAGACTTGCATATTTCCTCCCAATGAGTCATTTCTTCTGCGATCCATCCCATTGTCCTTTCAAATCCTCTACTGTTAAAACCTTTGCCCAGTCCTTATTTTTGGGGAATGTTGTTGTGGCTTAGGACCCCTAGTGTGGGGTTTTTCCCCCTTTGGAGAAAAATTTCCCCATACGTGATATTATTTGCCTTTAGAAACTCATTTTGGGAAACTCAATGCACCTCCCGGGGGGTACTCGGATAATTATTTTCTATTTAAATTTGGGATTTGGGTTAAAGTTTTTTTCTCCCCAATTTAGTTAGAAGTACGCAATTTTAAAAAAAAACCTGGGGATTTAGGCTCTGAAAAACCTCTGTTTGGGTTTTTGCCGAAAAGGTTTTCATCAATCCCTTTGCACTGGTGGTAGAGGGGTTTTGATTTCCCCAATAGGTGGGTTAAAAGCGGGCACCAGTGCTCGCTTAATGCCAAAGAGAGGCTGCGGTTCTAAAAATTGTTTACATGCCTAATTGTCATCCAATAGGCTGGTTGTTACTAATTGTTTTGCAAATGTTGTGTTTTTTGTTTTCTACTGGACACGCTGGATGCGGGTCCCGAATGATTGTTACAAACCCCCCCGCCCGCCAAGCTGCGAAAATAATTTCTTTTCGACATTGGGGGAGCTTAAAGTACCATCCCTTAATGTCAAGGGATTCAATGTCCCTGAAAAAAGATCTCGGGTCCTTTACACCATGCACAAGCAGAGAGCTCTCATTCTTTGCTTACAGGAAACCCACATTCTGGCAGGGCAGCTGGAGTCATATAGGAACAAGTATTACCCGCTATGGTGCCATAGTAGCAACTCAATAAACAAGACTAAGGGAGTTGCTATTTTTTTTCATAGAAGCTTACCCGCCCAAATCTTAGACGTTAAACAAGATGACAATGCTCATTTTGTTTTTGTTAAATGCAACTTAGGAGGCTCTGTGTTTACTGTTGCAAATATTTACGCCCCTAATCGTGGTCAACTCTCCTTCTTTACCAAAGTGTTAGATGAACTGAATGCATTCGCTCAGGGTAGGATCATTCTCTGCGGGGACTTCAACCTTGCCCTTCATCCAGATGTGGACTCTTCGTCGGGTCGCTCCTTTGTCCCTCTTAATAAAATCAATAAAATACGTAAACTCTTACATAATCTGCAGCTCTGCGATGTTTGGCGTATTTTACATCCAAACACGCGGGATTATTCCTTCTATTCTCATCCGCATGGAAGTTACAGTCGTATAGACTATATCTTCCTCCAGCATGCCCTCCTGCCTAGCGTTTAGGGGGCGGACATTGGCAGCATTTTACTTTCAGATCATGCGCCTGTGCATTGCGAGATGTTATTATCGCCCCATGTCAGTAAAACATTCAATTGGAAATTAAATGAGTCTCTGCTGAATGACTCGGTTTGTGCGACGGAGCCGACGCAAACCATCAAACACTTTATTGATGATCATGCCATGGATCCAACTCCCGCTCAGGTGAAATGGGAATCCCTCAAGTGCGTGGTGCGGGGGGTTCTCATAAAGCACGGTGCTAGACTCAAGAGAGAGGCTGCTGCCAAGCTCCAATCCCTTCTTGATAGGCTAGCATCCTTGGAAGCTGCCCATAAGTCTTCTTTGGCGGAGGCTGATCTACATGAGCTGTTGCGTACCAGACATGAGATCCTTCAGCATCTTGACAAAAAAAATGCAAGATATAGACAAATATGCGCAGGCTCCTACTATATGTGGAGCAACAAGCCAGGTAGGATGCTGGCTAGGGCACTTAGAGATAGGAGAGCATCTTTATATATTTCCTCTATCAAAAATGATAAGGGGGCTATCACACACTTAACGCCTGACATACTTAGCTCTTTTCGCGCCTTTTACCATAGACTGTATAACCTTCCACAGAAGCAGGCGGAGCCAGCCTTTTTAGAGACATTTGTGAGCAAATATGCTTCTAGAAATATTCCTCGGGATAGACTTTCAGCATTAGAAAACCCATTTACTGAGAACGAACTTCATCAAGCTACTGCCAGCCTTCCGGGGGGAAAAAGTCCTGGCCCAGACGGCTTTAGCGCCAAATTTTATAAAGTCTTTAAAGAAGACCTTATGGGTCCCTTACTGGATTCCTTCAATTCGGTTTCACAAGACAGCCCCTTCCCCTCATCCTTCTTGCAGGCATATATAACTGTAATACCCAAGCCAGGTAAAGATCCCCTATTGTGCGCTAGTTATAGGCCAATTTCCCTGCTCAACACAGACACCAAACTTTATGCTAAACTGTTGGCAATTAGACTGTCGGCGATTTTGCCGGAGCTCATTCATTTAGACCAGGTAGGGTTTGTCCCTGCGAGAGAAGCTAGGGACAACACTCTAAAAATGTTTTCAGTTATCCATTATGCCCAGCGCTCACAGATCCCCCTCATGCTTTTGTCCTTGGATGCCGAGAAGGCGTTCGACAGGGTGGACTGGACATATCTGGAATCCGCCCTGTCGGGCGTTGGCATCGGACCAACGATGTTGCAAAAGATATTTGCCTTATACCAGTCCCCATCCGCTCAAATCAGAGTCAATGGATCTTTGTCGACTCCCTTTCCAATTAAAAATGGAACAAGGCAAGGTTGCTCTCTCTCCCCCATTCTATACGTCATAGCAATGGAATACTTAATACAGGCCCTCAGGGCATCTGAGGAGATCACGGGGGTCTCAGTTAAGGGGATCCAATATAAATGTGCGCCGTTTGCTGACGACTTGTTACTTTATGTTACCCAGCTCCAGCTGTCTCTTCCGGCTCTGATGGATGTTATTCGACAATTCGGGGCCCTTAGCAACTTCAAGGTAAACTACGCAAAAAGTACGGCTATTAATATATCAACAGAAGATCAGGTGGTTGAGCATCTGAAATCAAGCGTCCCTTTTAAGTGGGCGACTGACTCGTTCTCCTACCTTGGTGTCCATATTCCCGTTAAGAGGGAACTGACCTTTGAAATAAATTTCCTCCGGGTTTTGCAAACGCTCAGGGGGGATCTCACTAAATGGGAAAAGAGGGACTTCTCGTGGGTGGGAAGAATTAACATTATAAAGATGAATATCCTACCCCGTCTCCTGTACCTATTTCAAACAATCCCAATTAGTATCCCAAACTCCTTTTTTCAGGACCTTAATGAGAATATAAAAAAATTTGTCTGGGCCAATAGAAATCCTAGAATTGCTAGGGACGTATTGATCAGGCCAAAGGAAAAAGGGGGCTTGGCACTCCCAGACTTGAAGGCATATTACATTGCGTCTGTTGTGACTAGGGTGGTGGACTGGTTCCATTGTAGGGCAACCAAGAGTTGGGAGCGGATGGAGGAAGACAATGTGTGGGTTGCCCCTCTCATCTCTAAATTGGCTTATCCCTTCCCATCCCCCTAAAAAAAAGCCCCCAACGGTCCCTTTAAGCCTGCCCCTTGTGACGTAAACTTACCTCCTCTACGTTTAAAAATATGGTCAGCATCATAATTTTTCTTTTTTATGCCAGTGGTCCCCTCACCTGGTGAGGGTGCAGTTTGCCCTCACTATAACAGCGCCTTGCTCTCCTACCAGACAGTCAAGGTTGAGGTCAGCCACTCTTGGGGAACTTACATTAGTTTTCTTCTCATTCAAAACATGAAGAATTGTGTGCTTTGCAGAGTAGGTTCCCAATGTGTGGTTGCAATAAATGCAGCTAGGCATTTCTTTATCCCCTAATAAGCTTAAATAATGATCTACTAACCTTTGACTGCGTTTGCATGCTCTGCACACATCGCACGCATCCCCAAGCACCTATATCAACACATATATAACATGATAATCTGAGGGTCTGGCCTCAACAAAACCTAACTATCAAATTAGATGCTAAGCGGAAATTGGGCGTACACTCTCTGCAGAGGATTGGTCTAAACAAAGCTTGCATCCTGGCTCATAAAGCGTCTATTCACTTTAGAGGTCCAGGAACGCTAACTACAAGGTACGACCAAAGGTACCGGGCACCTTCGTTATTCATTCAATCTATCCATCGTCCTTCCCACATGCTTGGAGATGGGGGTGTGAGAAATTCGACCCCTGGACTAAGGTTATAGACTAATTGAAACCATTTACAGCATAAACTTCAAGATGACACCCAACCCCTCGGTTCTCCTCCTTCTTATGCTGCCTCTCCACATCTCGAATCTTAAGGGGAAATTACTTGTCTTCCTTTTGATTGCAGCAAAGGCACTCATACCAAGGAATGGAGATCTACCCCAACCACCCGGCCATAGCGGAATGTTTATAGAGATCTTTTATTTGCAGCGGACCAGTCACAATCTCTAGAGCGCTATAGTGCAGTATGGAGGGAGTGGATGGCCTTTACTACTTCAGCAGAGTTCCTCAACTCTAACTGATCCTTTCCAGTGGGGGCGAACCCTGAGATCTGAGCTTCTTTATGTAGTGCAGTGTCTCTCGCGGTGTGCGGGTGGATGCGTATTGATCGTGCCAGACTTTGAGTGGTTAATTGTTTGGTATTTTCTTTTTCTTTCATTTTTCTAAATTTCCTGGCTTTTTTCGACAAACGTTATTTTTGATGTCTTACCTGCATCTGTAACTTATAGGTTTATGATTAACTCTATGAAAGACTGATTTAGGTACTGATCTGCTATGAAGTGTTTATCGAAATAAGATATCCTGACTATCATTTGCTGTATTCTACACGATTAGATTGCAGTGTTATAATGCCTTTCGGACCTTTTATTGTCTCATCATGCTTGTATCGTTTGAGTGTTCATTTCTTATTCGTGTTTTCTATTAATAAAGCTGGTTTGAATAAGGAAAAATCCAGTGGTTTGGTTCCTGCAGGGATTTGAACTGAGGACCATTGTGCCTGGAGGCAAAAGTTTTACCTCTGAGCTACTCACTGCTCTATACATAAACAGACCTTTCTTTGACTAAAGAGAGGAAAGGCCTGGTGATGTCATCCTGCTAGGTCACATGATATGCATTTCAAATAAATCACATGCCCCCTTCTGAGCACACAGAACTGAAGAGCTGGATGCAGGAGGTATGAGATGAGATCGTGGCAAAACCCCTTTAACCCCTTTCCGTCTTATGCAAATGCATTGACTATCTTTTGACACTTGTACTAGATGTAATCAAGAATCAGGAACCCTACTGCATATGGTGTGGGAATGTCCAGTGATCCAAGGTTTTTAGGCTGATGTTCATGCATTTCTGAATTCTAAATTAGGTCTTCCGAATGTCTGTGCCCCTAGTAATAGCCTTTTAGTGTTGGTAAAAGATTTAGGGTGACATGTCATAAAAGAGACGCCGCCACATCAGTTTTACGGTGCATTAGATGTACACTGCGCCTGAATGAATGAACCCGTCAAAAATGTATCGTCTGGTATACCTTGCATAGTAAAATTGATGCGGTTAATCTAGGTGCATAGCATATCATTGCTAGCATATTTGATACGCCTACTTTAAACTTATTCAAATGTGTCATGTCTGGCCTGTAGTTGTGGTGTACTATCGTTCAATTACATAGAGAATCGGGTGTCAACTGGTTTTTTGGCGCAAAATACACCAAAATGTGGAGCAGCCCTGATGGGACATGTCGCCCTTAGTCTATACTGTCCCCTACTTTTCTGTGCTAGGAATTACATTCTCTTAAGCTGGAAGCCCCCGAAATGTCCTATCTTGTCCCATTGGTTACAACTGTTGAACGGTGATTTGCCAATATATAAGGCCGGTATGCCGCTGAGGTTGTTCCTGCTCGATTTCAAGATGCTATGAGGCAATTGGTTGAGTCTCTCTATAGAAGCTGGTGGATGAGTTGCCGGGGCTAAAGAATGAATGGATGTATGAATGTTTGTCTGTACCTTTTTTTCTGTTCTTTTTGTCTTGTTACGAGTCAAATGAACTAAGCCCTCTCAACTTATACAATCTGAATTCTTTTGGGATGGTGTATATGGTGATAAACATCTAGTTTCCTGTACTACGGACTAGACAATTCATGTATTGCTTCGGGATCTGTTGTGTATGTTCATTGCCCTGAATAATTGTATATACGTACCTTTTTTTATTTCTTTCTTGATGTATATCAAATGTATGACACATTCATTCTAAGTGATTGTTTGACTCTGTTTTCTCTACTTTTGTTTGTTTTCTTAAACATGTGAAATTGTTGCTTTGTTTACTGCAACGCCCAAAAAAACACTGTAAAAAAAAAAAAAAAAAACACGGCCCATATCCGTGTCAGGTCCGTTTCCAAAACCCATAGAGATGAATGGGACTTGTTTTCTGACTGTAAATCCACATTGAAACCCCATTCAAACTACTCCTCAGACAACGCAGTTTTAGGATTCATAATATGACATATATTCTGACATTTGTCATGTGGATGTAGCCTAAGTCGGCCCAGATGCTTCACCTGTATGGGGTGCTGACATTACTGATGGCAGCTCTGTTTACCACTGTAAAAATATTAGATTTTTTTTTGCGCAAGCTGGCTTGTGCAAAAAATAGAAAAAGGCAGCAATTCAAAAAAGAGTGGTTTATTGACCCAACAACAGCAACAGGGCCTTTTTCAGGGCTGAAACGTTGCTTTTTTTAAGCTGGTTTGTGACTTACTTCTGCAGTATACTATTGCCGTAAGGATATTACTGCATATTACTGCATATTACTGCGACTCATGGGCAATGCTATGATGATCTGGAGCTTTGGCATTACTCTGACCTGTTGTAAGATGTGTATGTAATAAAGTGAAATCTATTTGATGTCATGTTACATGACTACATCAGCCATTTACAATCACCATGGATTTAGAGTATTTCCAACAGCCCACGACCATGTTAGGTCACATGGACATCACATCATCATGTATAGTTGAAACCAGAAGTTTACATACACTTTATAAAAAGCCTTACCTGTTTTAGGTCAATTATTTATATTTGCCAAGTGCCAGCATAGTGAGAGAGAATTTTTAAGGCATTTTTTCCAGAGCAGTATGATGGCTGGACATTCCCATCTTGTTTGTACTAGCATATAATTGTACATATGAACAAGGCACCTTTAGGTATCTGGAAATTGCGCCCAAGAATGAACCAGACTTGTGCAAGTCCATAATTCTCTTCCTGATATCTTGGCTGATGATTTTCCCATTATGTTACACACAGAAGCAGTGTGTTACTGGTATGCTATAAAACACACCCACATGTGTGTCTCCAATTAACTCAGATGTTGCCAATAAACCTGATGATGCTTACAAAGACATGACATCATCATATGGGCTGTCCCAAATTGTTTAAAGGCATAATAATCCTAGTTTATATAAACTTTTTACTTTGCAGAAAGTAATAAAAATGCCTTAAAAATTCTCTCTCTCATTATTCTGGCATTTGGTAAATATAAATAATTTTGGTTCCTAATTGACCTAAAACGGGTAAGTTTTATTCTGATTTCATGTCAGATAGTGATAAAAACATGCAAATGGGTCTTTTTAAATAGTGTATGTACTCTTCTGGTTTCAACTGTATATACTTTATGTGCAGGATGCAGGAATGAGGAAGACCACTCTTTTGTGTCCTGTTCAGAAATTGTGTATATTTGGCAAGTAGAGCAAACATAGTCTAAATAGGACTATGTGTGTGTAACGGACTTGGTAGTGGATCCGCTGGACCACCGCAAGCGATGGTGTAAGAAACGCCAGGGAGCGGAATCTAAGTAGGTCCCGGTATTCACCAGAGCCCGCCGCAAAGCGGGATGGACTTGCTGCGGTGGGAGTCTACCAGGTCGCTACCTCTGACGTGACTTGCTTGTGATGGCAGCCAAGGGTGAGCGTGGTACAGAATCGTGAGACGTAGGCGTAGTCGGGGACAGGCGGCAAGGTCGGGGCAGGCGGCAAAGGTTCGTGGTCAATAAACGTAGGCAGAGGTCACAATACACCGTAAGACAGTAGATGCACAGTAACGCTTTCTCTAGGGCACGGAGGCAACAAAGATCCAGCAGGGATGTGACGTGGATCCCAGAACTATATAGAGACAGCGCCCGGCAATTAACCAATTACCGGCACACTGTCCCTTTAAATTTACATGAACGAGCGTGAGCGTGCGCGGCGCGACCCGTTACAGTGTGCTCTTTTCATTTCTCTGGAGCTCACTCTGTTGTGGTTCCTTTGTCTATACCGGATCTCAAGGCTGACATATACAGCAAAGCCAATCAAGTTTTGTCATTACAGAAGGTCTGGTCAGATGACTTCTGGGGGCAGAATGGCCAAAAAGGCTGTCTTTTAGCTCGCTGTGCTCTGGCTCACCATTTTACCAGCTGTATGAGATGGTATGAGTCCCCAACTGACCACCCACCGGAGGGTCTGTCCTTGCTATATATTCCCCACCTTGTTTCAATGGAGCCTCCTCCCCAGAGTCCACATACAACACGAAGGGGTTGGAGTCTAAGAGCATCCAGCTGCCATTTCTCCCCACCACCATCTCCTAGGAACAGTCTACCACACAGCTAAGCACAAATTACAACTGCCTATCCTATCAGCTGTAACAACCGGGATACCGATGGTGTTGGGGTCAGGTATATATATGTATATCACGGGTAAGATACAAAGTATGGTCGGTAGGATGACCCTGGTCCCGGATGTCCAGAGAAACCTTCGAATGTCCCCAACTACCCGCCCCCACGTGGCACCTGACAATGATGACAGACATCCAAGCTTCGGGGATAGTTGTTGCTCCTTTACTTAGCAGGAAGAGGTAATACAGATGTACAGTTATGATGATGATAATAGTGAACTTCACAAACAATACAGTGGCTGCTATAGGAGATATCCAAGTAATCAGTAAGCAAAACGGACAGATGGCTGCGGACGACTGTGATTCTTCGGTTCCAAATATTTGGATGCTTAAAAAAGTGTTGTGCCTTCCTTTGCACAACATTAGAAGGTTAGTGCTTAAAATAAGTACTAGTGTTCCTTATTCAAAAGTCGCAATATTGCGCTAGGGAGCGCTGTCTCGTTTTTGTTTTTTCTCTTGCAGGTGATGGAGTAGATAGATAACCGTCTCTTTTGCTTGCTTGTAGGTACTTGGGTAGTTTACTATATATGATGCTAATGATGGCCTGCATCCAGGGGGCTATGCCTCAACGACTGGTTACACATAAATACAGAAGCAGGGGACTGTGACTGGAGAACCTCAAGTTTCAACAGTCCAGCTATGGGCTCTTTGTTAAATCTGTGTCCCACAGACTTACTTGAGAACTGTGTATTGATCCCAGGCGTAAAGATGAACAGGTCTGTAGTATTTGGTAGTAGCAGACTGGGGATTCAAAGGAAAATGCTCTCTGCGAAAGTACTTGATTGTAGAAAAAGAGGTATTCAGTAGTACAGCATAAGGCTATGTTCACAAGGCTTAAAATTGGACGCATTTCAGTCCGTAATTACGCGCCGCAGTGCGCAAATTACGGCTGGAATACGTCCCAGTCATTACGGTAATCATAGAGAACTATGGATTACGTCTCCTCTCCCTGCTCGGCGAATACGGCGAGGGGGGGAGAGAAGTGACATGTGAATTACCAGCGGCGTATGGTGCCGGCCCCCGCTCCCGCCCCCGTCCCCACGGCGTAATTGCGGGGCGCCCCACAAATAAGCCGTGTGAACACAGCCTAAGAGGCTAAGACTTCTATTGGAAATGCTGGAGGAAATGCTATATTTTACAGCTACCGCACTGAGTTGTATTCAGCCCCTGTGCTCAGAGCACACTCTGCTGCACCATGCCAACGGTTCTAACTGAGCTTTTTCTCCAGGCCCAAACAGGAGAGCCTGATTGGTTCTGGAGGTCACCCGATTATAACAGACATTTCTGTACATTTAAGACACATTCATAATGACTCCACAAAAACAGGGATCTATGGGAACTGTAGTTTTCTAAAGAATCCACAAGATGGCCATGGTTTGCAAACTCCATATATATGTGTACTGGCTTTTATAAAATGGAGAAAGAGATGGGGAGATATTTCGTATGTAAATGTCCATTATTACTAAGGCCTGCAAGGACTGTTAAAGGGAAAGGGACGAGCAGTACCGGGACATTACACAGCTCCTGCACACACCATGCTAGAATCATCTTCACTGGTGGAGGCAGCACCAGAAGCTGGGACTGAGGGCAGGGGAAGCACTGAAGCCACACAGACCTGAAGTTTCTTTAAAACTGCATGTACGTCCTTGAGAGAATTAGAAAGGCAGAGACTCAGAGGAAAAAAGCAAGAGCCAGAATATAAAAAGGCATGAACAGTAGCTATCCCCAGAATCAACTTCACTGGTGGGCCCCCGGAATGAAATTCCACATGTGAGCCCTAGGCACCCCAGTCCGACACTGCACACAGGTATTAACAGCAGCGCTGCTACTATCCACCTCAAAAGCATCTTCACAGCCCATGCCAGAGTCACATAGCTGCACCTGCCCCACTGACAGCTTAAAAAAGAGGACTGTGCTACAATCAAAGTCTGGAGGGCCAAGACACAGCACTACAATGCAGCATTGTACCCTGGGTGCTAACTGGGGATACATCACACTCCAACACCTGGCCCCTTTATATTATGGGCATTAAGAGCTCGGAAGAGCTTGGGCATATGCTCCACAGAATATTTCACATAGCTCACAGTGACATCTTCTGGATAAAATGGTTATTATACGCCATTTATTTACTATTGCTTTGTTCTGAACTCTCACACACTTTCCTACAACTTCAACGTAGCCCACAGTGACATCTTCTGGCTCACACGTGAAATATACAACTCAGATTTCTGGGGTCAGGGAAAGAAATCTAGTTAAGCTCATTTTATAACCCAGCAAAAACCTGCTGCCCTGACAGCACCTTTGCCCTGCAGGGGCTTTGATTCACCCCTGTCCCCCTAGCCCATATGGACTGACCTAAATCTATGGTACTAGCCTGGGGAGAAGCCTTCAAAAAATTTTGTCAAGTAAGATGGACCTGGCGACCAGATTGACAGAGGACACAGATCCTCCTTTGCTCCCGTCCATGCTACAAAGATCATCTAATCTGTCAGAACCTACAGTGGAGAGAAACATTATATCCAGTCTTCATTTAATTGTCATTTTCAGCTTCACATACTTCAGAGATCTTTCAGAGGGATCTCATAAAGATAGTCGTATACCTCCCTGATACTTGTCATTGGTTTATCATTCACTAATCCCACCACATCAAAGAGTCATGGACAAATGAAACCAGTCCTGCAAGACAAATCAACAGTCCTCACAACATTTTTGAGTTTTTAGTGCTCATCCTTGACTCCCATAATGTTTAAGTCGAGCACTAAAACCAAAAAGAGCAAATCTATCACCAAACCCTGGATTGAACCCACTTCAGGACTATGAGGAATAGCCCCCCCCTGACCTCATCACCAGAGAGAACATAACCCCTCCAGACAGAGGCGTAACTTCAAGCTCTTGGGCCCTAGTGCGAAAAGTGAAATGGGGTCCCACAGTTACCATGCATCATTTACAATACTGGTGTCTTCTTATGTGGCAGAAGGGCTTTTGGGCCACCTCAGGCTGCAGGGTCCGGTAGTGACTGCGGTCTCTGCACCCCCTGTGGCTATGCCCCTGCCTCCAGATATCTCTTCTCATCACTCAATGGACACTCACTCAAAAACCTTTTAATGCGACTTTGGTGGCTCAAGAGGTATAATACCTTTTAATGCCTTTCATTGACAAATGCTTATAAGTCCTCCCATACCTCCATCAATTCTGCATTGATATTAATCACCACTTATACCTAGAATTTTATGGATCCGAAGAACAGAGCTTAGCATTGTGAAATATAAGCTTCGACACTAGGGAAATCTCTCCTCCAATCCTGTGAAATGGAGGCAGGCTTACAGGTCAGAATAAAGGCCCTGAAGAAACACAGCAGAAGGAATAACCTGCATTTTAGAGGTATACTGGAGTCACTCACAGGCAATGGCCTTTTAACATATCTGATGCCAAACATTCCTGGAGCACTGATATAGATTCTCCACAAGCTCCCTCCTCAATTGAAAGCGCACACTGAATGTGTCCTCAAAGGTCAGGAGTGCGCATTCTCGCCCGAGTACTGCAAGGTTTTTGAACTGGTCACTGGATACGCAAGATAAGCAATGCCACAGCAGTTTGGTAAAAGAAAGTCACAGTAAAAATCTTGCCAATGGCTAAAACGTAACCTTTAACCAATAATTACTCATTTAAAACTCTACACCAATCCAGGACTGGCTTTCACCCAGATATATATATATATATATATATATATATATATATATATATATAAATAATATATATAATAATAATATTTATAATATATATATATATATATATATATATACACAGTGGGTATGGAAAGTATTCAGACTCCTTTAAATTTTTCACTCTTTGTTTCATTGCAGCCATTGTGTAAGATCAAAAAAGTTCATTTTTTTGCTCATTTATGTACACTCTGCGTCCCATCTTGAAAGATAAAAAATAGGAATGTGGCTATTTTTACAAATTTATTAAACAAGAATACTTATGGTCATAAGTATTCAGACCCTTTGCTGCGACACTCAAGTTTAACTCACATGCTGTCCATTTCCTTCTGATCCTCCTTGAGATTGTTCTACTCCTTCATTGGAGTCCAACTGTATTTAATTAAACTGATTGGACTTGATTAGGAAAGGCACACATCTGTCTATATAAGACCTCACAGTGCATGTCAGAGCACATGAGAATCATAAGGTCTAAGGAAGTGCTCAAGGGGCTCATAGACAGAATTGTGGCAAGGCACAGATCTGGCCAAGGTTACAAAAGAATTTCTGCAGCATTCAAAGTTTCTAAGAGCACAGTGGCCTCCATAATCCTTAAATGAAAGAAGTTTGGGACGACCACAACTCCTCCTTGACCTGGCCGTCCAGCTAAACTAAGCAATCGTGGGAGAAGATGTTGGGAGAGAGGTAAAGGAGAACTCCAAGATCACTGTGGCTGAGCTCCAGAAATGCAGTAGGGAGATGGGAGAAGGTTCCACAAAGTCAACTATCACTGCAGCCTCCACCAGTCGTGGCTATATGGAGTGTGCCGACGGAAGCCTCTCCTCAGTGTAAGACATATGAAAGCCGCATACAGTTTGCAAAAAAACACATGAAAGTCTCCCAGATTATGAGAAATAAGATTATCTGGTCTGATAAGATGAAGATTGAACTTTTTGGTGTTAATTCTAAGCGCTATGTGTGGAGAAAACCAGGTACTGCTCATCACCTGCCCAATACAACCCAACAGAGAAACATGGTGGTGGCAGCATCATGCTATGGGGGTGTTTTTCAGCTGCAGGGACAGAACAACTGGTTGCAATTGAAGGAAAGATGAATGCGGCCAAGTACAGAGATATCCTGCATGAAAACCTCTTCCAGAGTGTTCTGGACTTCAAACTGGGCTGAAGGTTCATCTTCCAACAAGACAATGACTCTAAGCACACAGCTAAAATAACAAAGCAGTGGTGTCAGAACTACTCTTTGCCCATTCTTGACTTGCCCAGCCAGAGCCCTGACCTAAACCAAATTGAGCATCTCTGGAGAGACTTCAAAATGGTTGTCCACCAACGTTCACCATCCAACCTGAGGGAACTGGAGAGGATCTGCAAGGAAGAATGGTAGAGGATCCACAAATCCAGATGTGAAAAACTTGTTGCATCATTCCCAAGAAGACTCATGGCTGTACTAGCTCAAAACGGTATTTCTACTCAATACTGAACAAAGGGTCTGAATACTTATGACCATGTGATATTTGTTTTTCTTGTTTAACCCCTTCACGACCCTGGGCGTATGAGTATGTCCCTGGGCCGCTAAGGGGCTTTACAGGGGGATCGCTCCGCGACCCCCCCGCACAGCCGCCGGGTGTTAACGGCTAATCGCCGCTAACACCCGCCAGTAACAGCGCCGGCGGGTGGCTCCGCCCGCAGGTGCTGTTTTACCCATCAGACACCGACGACCGGGCATGGTGGTGGGGAGCCTTGTGAAGGCTCCCGTCACTTACCCTGGCCGGTTTGCCCCACTTCTGTCCGCAGACAGGAAGTGGGGAAACCGCCATCTTTGTACACCCTAATGCATTGCATAGGCAATGCATTAGGTTGTATTAACAATCGCGCCCTCTAGTGGTCAAGCACCATAGGGGGACTAAATGTTACAGTAAAAAAAATAAATAAAAAAAAGTATTAAAAGTTCAAATCACCCCCCTTTCCCCATTTTACAAATAAAATCATTAAAATAATAAAAAACTTACACATATTTGGTATCGCCGCGTCCTAAAATGTCCGATCTATAAAAATATAATATAATTTATCCCGTAAGCTGAACACCGTAGAAGAAAAAAAATTCCAAACGCCAAAATTGCGTTTTTTGGTCATTTTACGTCACTCAAAAAATGGAATAAAAATGATCAAAAAAAGTCGCAAGCATTCGAAACTGCTAGCGATAAAAAGTACACTTCAGCCCACAATAAATGCCCCCTCACTGACGTCCGTAGGTGTTAGTACAAAAAAGTTATTGGTTGCACAAAATGGCGCTGTGGCGCAAATTTCAAAAATAGAAAATGTTTGGAATTTTTTTTACAGTACCAAAACATAATGGAAACCCTACATGTTTGGTAGAATACAGAAAACACATTGTTTTGACTGAAGATTGAACGCCGTAAAAGCAAAACCCCCGCAAATATGGCGAAAATACATTTTTTTTCACAATTTGTCCCACTTGGAATTTTTTTGCGGTTTCCCAGTATAGTCTATAGTATAGTGAATAACACCATTAGAAAGTACATCTTGTCCTGCAAAATAAAAGCCCTCATAGGTCTATGTAGGTGGAAAAATAAAAAAGTTATGGCTCTGGGAAGGCGAGGAGGGAAAAACGAACGTGTCACCAAAAAAAAAACCCGGGTCCTTAAGGGGTTAATAAATTTGCAAAAATATCTACATTTCTGGGTTTTTTTTCTTTCAAGATGGGGTGCAGAGTAATGAGCAAAAAAAATGAACTTTTTTGATCTTACCAAATAGCTGCGATCAAACAAAGAGTGAAAAATGTAAAGGTGTGTGAATACTTTCCGTACCCGCTGTAACCATACATACACATAACCATATAGATGTGAGGTCTGGTCTCTTTGTTGAGGGTGGGAATATTGCAGACAATATAAACTGTTCCTGTATGCATTCTACTTTCCTCCTAATGCAGAAAGGAATGGAGTCATCTCCCCAAAAAGGGCAGCCCCGTGTGGCAATCCCCTAAAAAAGCCCTACAGCCAGTGGGGAGAACGATCAAATAAACCCTCACATAGCTAATGTGAATATTCCTATAAATTAGTCCCTTGTGTTTAATATAAGTCCCACACATTTCTCCCTCTCTTGGGATAAACAGCTACAAAGGGTTCATCAGGGGAAACCCAAAAGCATCACAGCAGCTTCCTTCAGGAGTGAAGAGATGCTCTCCTGATCTAATAGGACCTGAGAATCCTGGTTTCATTCAAGATGAACAGGTGTGACCAATCTTGTTCTAGTCATGGCAATATTTTTACTAGTATCGTAGTTAAAAACGAAAAAAGTTCTTAAAAAGCGGAAGGTGCATCCAGAGCGATAAAAAGGATAATAAAATATCTAGTTTATTTATCTGAAGAAGCGAGGTTGGACACTCGCGAAACGCGGAATGTTTTTTGAATAAACTAGATATTTTATTATCCTTTTTAGCGCTCTGGATGCACCTTCCGCTTTTTAAGAACTTTTTAGTTTTTAACTACGGTACTTTTATGTTCCTTGGCGTCCCACGTGGAAACCGAGGCGGGAAGGCTGGAGCAGCTTTTAATCTACAAACCACCGCGGCGGAGTTTTCAAGCTATTTAGTGTGCTGTAATGTAGGTGAGCACTTGACCTCCCCCGTAGATAGAGTGGTAATCTGTTTAAGATTTCAGCCGCGCTCTTTTCTTCCAGCAACAATTGTACCCCCGGGTAGTTTTGAGACTTGGTCCTAAAAATTCCACGGAGGTCATTTCTATGGCAATATTTTTACTGTGACTTTTTGAACTGGCCAACTAAGGAGAAATTCCTACAAGCTTATAGATGTCAGAATTCTCTGGGGGAAATAGGATATTACAGTTCCAGGGTTTTTCAGTGATCCAAAAACACAAAAGCCTTTACTCTTGTTTGCAAATATCTGTATGACAAAGTGATTCGATTTCAATTGCTGTACCCAGCTAAACTGGGCTCAGATGCTGTCACGGTTCATGCCGCGGTCCCTGCCTTGGACCGTCGGCCTGTCCGTGCCTGCCGTGTCTCTGCTGGGGCTCCCTGTGAAGGGGTCCCAGCAGCCTGTGTTCTGCTATGTGCTTACCTGTCCTGTCCTGTTCTGTTGCTTCCTGGGGTCCTGTGTGTGCTCTGTTCCTCTTAGGGCGCGCGCGCGGCAGCTTCCTGTCTTTTATAGGTTACTTGTCTCTGTCTACTTCCTCTTTACCTCTGACCCCTGCCTATAAGAGGAAGTTCCTGCCTCTGCTCTGGGTCAGTTCTTTGCAGTCTCTTGCTGTCTGCCATCTTGAGCTCCTGCCAGCATCTCTGGTCTGCCGTTGGAGACTTTAACTCCTGAGTTGCTGGTCCAGTTGCTGCTTCCCATCTGAGCTCCTGGCCATCTGTCTGTTGTCTCCGTTGTCTGCTGTATTCTGCTGTGTTCCTGTCCTGGATGTGCTCTCCTGTTCCCGATGTATCCTGCCGTGTTCCTGGTCTGTACCTCCTGTGTTCCCCCTCCAGTCCTGCCTTTTCCCCGTGGTTCATGTTCTTATCCCCCTGTTTCCCGCGTGTTCCTGAGTGCGTTCTACCTCCTGCCTTATGTTCCCTACTTCCTGTGTACCTGTCCTGCACCTCGGCTGTAAACCGCAGTAGCCACGCCAGGGGTAGTGACCTGGGGGTCCCGCAGCCAAATCCATCCCCCCTTTGGCGGCGGCCGGTGAAGCCCCAGGGGCCCCTTAGACTCCCTCCCTGGTGTAGTCCTCCAGCTACCACCTCGCCTGCGGTGATCACAGAGGATCCACACCCGGATGTCTGCGGTCGGCGCTTCGGCGTACGTCTGTCAGCGCCGCATCGTTACAGATGCATGGTGGCAGCTGGTGTTTGATGACTCCACTTCTGCTAAACATCCACATTTGGGTTGATAATAATATATGGATATAGTTACAGGATCTCATTTTACTACCCTTTAAGCTGAGAACCAAGCTACAGCCTTTACTTATTGGCTGGCTACGTTTTTCTGGATAACCCTCCATTGGCCAAAACTTGCTGTTAAGGTTATAATCTCAGATTTTTTGGTTCCCTTTGTTCTGGGCTACATCCAAGGCTATCTTTAGGGGCACAGAGTCAGAGAGGCCTAGACTTGCTTTTAATCTTTTTTCAAATGCTTCCTAACAGGAACATTCACATCATCCATACCCTACGACCAATACCCTCTATGCGGGAGTGAAACACCCACTTGACACATATGTACAGTATCATGCAAGAAAAACTTGTCTTGTCACGCTGGGCAAAAAAGAATAAACACTTTGAAGGCAATAGATACGGTCCGTTACTGGTGCATCTTGTGAACACATGCATTTCTCACAAACTGATTGTAGCAGTTAAAGACCCAGTTACCTAAATATTACATACAGATACCAGAAACATAGCTAATCTCTTCTTTGTTTTTTTGGAAGACATTTGCAGAGCCCCACCAATGCATATGACAAAGATAAATACTTTTAAAAATGAATTAAGGATGGGTCCTTGCAACCATACTGAAATATACATAAACCAGAGCCCAGTCAATGTATTCCTAGAATGGGGACTTATTCTACTCCCAAAACCCATGACATTGGGGCTAGAGGGGCAAAAAATGGAAAAAAAAAACATAAACTTACCTGTCACCCACCACTGCTGCTCCATAGCTTGCTTGTTGTCTGCCCCTCTTTACTACGGGGCTTCTGTAAGTGGATATAGCCTCTTCTCTGTGTTGGGATGACAACTCATAAGTGAAGAGGAGTGGATAGCTGGCAAGCTATGGAGCAGCAGCCATGGGAACAGGTAGGGGCCCATGACACCATCTCGGGCACACTCTTATGCATTTCAGAGTTGCAAAACCGCATTTATCTATCTTGGAATAACCATCACCAAATCCCCAGTGCACCTATACAAGCACAATATATTTCCCTACATAGTAGCTCTGGAACAGATCTTGCCAAATCTTTCATTGTGATATATAGCTAAGGGCACTTCTTAAAATGACGAAATTCCATAACATTTTACAGATTCATCATTCTCTCAATTTTGTAGATTCCACATTCTCTCCTGGTAAATTTAAGGCTGAGGGGTGAGACGAAGATTAACTCTTTCTGATGTGCTTTCATTTTGGTGCAAGGGGAGGAGGATTTCCCTAGAATACCCTTAATAATTCTGAAGTAACCCAAAAGGAATGGAGATCTGAAGCTCCCTGACATATGGGCCTATAAAATAGGGGCACTGCAATACATAACATTAGTTGACAATCAGATATCCATATTCACAGATCATGCTTAAATCTTAAATACCTGGAGTGCGCCTGTTTAATTTCTTGCCTCTGCCTGATGATCACATCCCAGAATCCTGTAGAAATAACCCTCCTTTGATCACAACATAGCATGCATGGCAGAAGATGAGATGCATTAATGTTACACCCACATTTCTCTATGTACCTCACGCTTGGCCAATTCAAACCTCCAGGACAGTTCTCTCCATAGGCAATTTCATCACTGGCATGAGGGAGGGATGCAGACTATTTTTTATCTATTTGACCCTAAATCACACAAGATATAAACTTTCATGAAGCTGAAAGTCAAATTCCCCCGTGTGTCCATCTCTTTTTCTTAGTTATGTGCACATAGCTACAGTAGCAAAATAATTTCAGTATTTTTGTCAGAAGACAGAAGTCCAGCATTTCAAAAAGTGTTTACCCATTTGGTGTTCGTTAGAGGCCACATCTCCTATTTGTAGAATTTCATCCACACACCTTTAGACTACTATGCTACTCAAATAGCTATGTACAAATGGGCCCAGGGTGATCCTGGTTTAGACATTTCAATCCTACTTACATCCTTAGGGTATGGTAACACGGTATATTGGATCCATTTTTGGATCCGAAAATCGCTACCAAAAGCTCAGTATCAATCGGATCCAAAATGCATCCAACACGCAAGTGCATGTTTGGTTGTGTTTTGGATGCAGCAGGAACGCACCCTATAGTTCTAAATAGGGTGTCTGCCGAGTCTTTCGGATCAAGAATTGACATGTCAATTCTTTGAACGGTTCCGAAAGACACATCAGAAAGACGCAAGTAAACAGACATCGGCGATCACTCGTCTGAACGCCAATGCGTGTTTTACATTGAAAGCAATGTAAAATCACACTGCACATTTTAGATGCATGTCCAAAACGCCATGTGAACATACCATAAAAGACGAAAACTCACTTTCTACAATGAAGCAGATACTTGGAAATGTTACATCATACATTAATCCTGTACAGGCATATAAAATGGCTATCTTCACAGACAACAGGTGTTTTGTTATAAATTCCACAACACTGATATGTTTTATGACTTTAGAAATGCCCTGTTTTTCAGGCTTATGAAAAAAAAATTATACATATTCCAATCTTACTAATTATGCCCCATTTTAATCAGTGTGGCCAATTCTCTGGATCTGGTCTTCTGTCATCTTTCCTCAATTTCTAACTTCACTAATTCTCCTTATGCTCTCTCTGACCCACAACCTTATCTCCTTCATTATCACTAATTCTCACCCTTTCTCTGGACAAACCCTGCTCACCCACACTTTTCCGAAATATCCCTCCTTTAAGACTCAGGAACTCACAGACACCATACAGTCCTCCCCTGCCCCCCAATCTCCTCCCTCTCCTGTCCTGCCCAGGCTGTCAAACGTTACAATGAAACTCTCAACAACCACCCTGGACATGTTGGAAACCACTCACACACCGAACCACCAGAGTCAGACGCCCGCAAGCCTTGGCACCACTTCAGACTCTTTTTCTCCAGCGATGTTCCAGGTGTGCTGAGGCGGCTGTGGAGAAAGTCAAAGCTACCTGCAGACTTTCTCCACTCCCAAATTCTTTGCTCAGGATTTTATCACACTGCCCTTCACTGCGCCAAACAAAAATTTTTTCACCTCCCTTTCATCTCAACACTACACAAAAAACCCCAAAACGCCTCTTTGATCCCCTTCCACTCCCCTCCAAAGGCCTAAAGCTCAGGCTCAGGGTCACGAACTCTGTGCTGAAGACCTGGCCACCACTTCAAAGACAAAATTGAAAATACCCGGGCAAAACACCCACATCACAATCCCCAAATAATACCCATCCTGCCCTCCCCGCACGTCCTCTAATCTACTCTCAAGCCCTTGACCTGACGACAGAGAAAGAAGTGTACAGCTTCTCCTGTGTGCGCGCCCCACCACATGCCACTGACCCCATTTCCATCCCACCTCGTCCAGATCTATTTCTCCAGCTGTCCTCTCTCTCCTTTCTGCTATCTTTAACCTCCCTCTCTCCATGGGATCTTTCCATCTTCCTTCAAACACGCCATCATAACCCCTTTACTAAAAAAGCCCTCTCTGACCCGGTCCTGTGCTGATAACTACCGACCAGTCTCTAACCTGCCCCTTTATCTCTAAAAAAATCCTGGGAAAGCTTTTGGGCTACTCTCGCCCTAATCCGCTATCTCACCACTAACTCTCTTCTTGACCCTCTGCAATCAGGTTTCCGCACCCTACAACTCCACGGAAATGCCTTATAAAGTCTCAAATGACCTCCTAAACAGCAAAATCTCAGGGTAACTACTCCTTGCTGCTTCCTTGGATCTCTCTGCAGCATTTGACACTGTTGATCACCAACCCTTTTCCTCAACATGCTCAGCGCCATTGGCCTCCAGGACACCGCTCTCGCTTGGTTCTCATTTCCCACCTCTCTGACCGCTCCTTCAGTGTCTCAATTTCCGGTTCGACCTCCTCCTCCTCTTCCTCTTGCTGTTGGAGTTCCTCAGGGGTCAGTTCTAGGTCCTCTCCTCTTTTCATTGTACACAGCCCCCATTGGACAAACCATCGGTAGATTCGCTTCCCAGTACCATTTTCTATGCGATGACACCCAATTATACACCTCCTCCCGTGACATCACTCCAGCGCTGCTACAGACAACCAGTGACTGTCTGTCTGCTGTCTCTGACACATGTCCTCTCTCCATCTGAAGCTAAACCTCACTAAGACTGAACTTCTTGTCTTTTTCCGCATCCTACTAACCAACCCCCCCTGCTATCTCTGTTTTTGTATTGGTACCACCATTTCTCCTAGGCAGCAGGCCCGCTGTCTTGGGGTTATATTAGATTCTGATCTGACCTTCACCCCATATATCCAATCCCTTTGCCCCCTTCTGTCACCTCACCTCAAGAACATCTCCAGAATCCTCCGTTTCTCACTGTGGAAACAACTCAAACTCTTATCTTATTCTTTTTTGTCTTGACTACTGTAACTTCTTGCTTATTTGGTCTCCCTCTCTGCAACTTCCCCTCTCCAATCTGTCCAGAATCAGCAGCCAGGCTCATCTTTCTCTCCAGCCGCTATACTGACGCCTCTACCCTGTGTCAGTCACTGGGACTGGTTGCCCATCCATACAGGATACAGTATAAACTCAGCACTCTCACTCCCTAAAAGCTCTCCACAACGCTGCCCAACCCCCCTACATCACCTCCCTCGTCTCTGGCTACCACCCACCCGGTCCCTCTCCGCTCTGCTGCTGATATCAGGTTACACTTATCAAACATTCGAACCTCCCATGCCCGCCTACAAGAATTATCACACGTGCAGCACCATTCTCTGGTATATGCTACCGCGGGCGACCAGGCACATTCACAACCCTCACAGTTTTAAGAGGGCCCTGAAAATACATCTTCTTGGTCGGCCCACCAAGAACCCTAAAATGCTATCACACACATCTGTCACTCCCTGCACTTGGGCACTCTCACAGGCACTCTATCTGTATATAGATGTTACTTCTGGGTGGCAGGTTCATCCATTTTCATGTAAACCACCCCCTATTTAATGAAACATGGCTGGACCATTGTAAACTTGGCACTTCTTACTGTATGTTTCTCAACCATACACCCTAATAGATTGTAAGCTCTCACGAGCAGGCCCTCACACCTTGTGCTCATTTGTAAGTACTTTTAATGTGTAATGTCTGTATGTTTACCCTTGAATTTGTAAAGTGCTGCGGAATATGTTGGCGCTATATAAATAAAGATTATTATTATTAAAATTATTATTTTTGGATATATAGACCAATATGCTGGCCCCTGTAGATCAGGAAGTAGGAAGCTACTATATATGATTTCAAACAATCAAGAGGGCTAAAAAGATCACAAATGTTTTCGATTGTGTCGATTAAAACAGGAGAATGGTTCTTTAGGCTATGTCTACACAGCACACAAAAAATACTGAAAATAGGCCCCATAGAATACCATAGTAAAAATGTCCTGTTGTCTCCACAGAATGTTTTTTCTTCTGTTCATTTTTGCTGCTCGTTGTTTTTTTGCAACATGTTTCAAAAAACAACTGTACAGAAACAGACAGAACTGACTGACAGAAAATTTACAATTGCAGTCTATGTAAAGCGCTGGACATGTTTTGCTGAAATCCACAGCAATTATAATGCTGTGCATTTCTGGAAAAAAAATGCGTCAAAAACTGCTTGAAAAAATGTGCCAAAAAGCGCAAAATGCTGTAATTTTTTGAGTTGTTTTTGACATGCACTGGACAAAAAACTCAGTTTTATGAATGGTTTAGGATTTGGTTTTCAGAGAGTTTTTTGTCCAGTGCCATATAGGCCTAGGGTCACGGCACACGTTGCCGCCGTGTAGCAGCAAGGCACGGCAGGAGTTAATTCCTCTGGCCATGCGACACACCCAGGGAGAGGCCAGGCTGATTTACCTAGGAGTGACAGCTCAGCTCCTAATCAGGTCAGAGGGTGTGCCGCACTGGCCAGTAGGAGGGCCCGGAGGCCGCACCAATCGTCTGCTGGGGCGGGCTCTGGGATCCTCATTTAAACTCGCTCATTTCTGTCAGACCTTGCCTGAGAAAGGTTCTCCCTTGTGCTTCTCCTGTGATCCTGTTTTGCTTGTTGACTCCTGTGTTCCTGACTTCCGCTTGCTCCTTGACTACGTTTTTCGTCCTTCGTTTTTGTACTGCGTGACCTCCTGTGCTTTTGACCATTGGCTTATTTACCGTTATTCTCCTTTTTTCCGATTCGTGGCTTTGGCGTACCTGTACCGTTATCGACCCGGACAGTCTGACTCTGCGTTCCCCTGACGGCCGTGCACGTAGTAGTATAGGGACTGTTGTCCAGTTGGGGTCTGCCATCTAGGGCAGCACGCCAAGTAGGCAGGGACAGTGGGCTGGGTGGCAGGGCCCACTGCACCTCCACTGACGTGACATTTTCTCAGGCCGTACATTACTGCTCCCCAGATACCATGAACCCCATGACTGCACTGGTGGAGCAGATGCATGCACTTACTCAGTTGGTCCAAGATCTGGCGCTGAGGGTCCAGAAGCAGGATACCTCCCAGGGTACCCCCCAGGGTGGGAACCCTCCGGCATCGCCTTCCCCTTTTGTGGAACCGCCCATTCAGTTACCCGATAGGTTTTCGGGTGACAAGAAGGCCTTTCTGACTTTCAGGGAGGGATGTCGGTTGTATTTTTGACTCCGCCCACGTACCTCTGGTAATGAGGAACAGAGAGTGGGAATTGTCATGTCCCTTCTCCAAAGTTCCCCCCAGGAGTGGGCATTCTCACTACCCCCTGACTCACCGGAATTGTCTTCTTAG